>OU342741.1:235855624-235943779 GCA_910589775.1 Avena eriantha
TATCTTATGCTATTCCAAGTATATGCATGCTTTTGTTACCTTCCAAATTAAACTTGTTATGAGAAAACTAGTGATTAATGCTCTCACGAAATTGATGGAACACTTTACTTTTCTTGCCCTTAATAAACTTGAACCATTGTGTCGTCTATGTTGTATATGCTTGCACTTATTTATTGGGAATTAGCAGAACCATGCTTTCATGGGGAACGCTTTCAACATTACACTTGGTACTTGTACCTAGTTGATATCATGCTCTTTTGTATATGGATGTCATCGGTGTGAAATGAAAGGGGAGCTTGTAAGTCCATGGAGTTATGTATATGTGTTAGAGAAACGCCTGGGCCACTGGTCTAATCCATGCTGACATGGTGGAAACCTGCAGCGTAACCATAATGAGCTGTCTATGAAGCATTCTTCCTATAAAAAGAGTCCTATATTGAGAAAATAGAGAAAAGAGAAAAAAAGATTATGAAAAGAGGAAAGAGAGAAAAAAGCACCATATTCCCATGGTAAATAAGAAGATTGCTGAGATGCTCGTTGTCTGCTTGCCTTGTCATTTTGATATGGGATTCTTCCGTATCATCGGGCAAGGGGTACCCCGTTGGTTGTTCTCTATGATACACATATACTTCAAATGACAAGAACTTACCGGTGACTAAACTTGAGTAGCATGAGGAGCGGCCCTCGTATACAAGGGACATGAGATTTCTAACTTATACTTCGTCAAGCATGTACACCATAGTTTGTTCACTTTAACCTTAATCACTTCAAGATGCTTATGATAGGGGCAATGAGAGCTAAAAGCTATAAGTACCATAATTTTTGGAAGCTCTTTATGAGACTTGAATACCTACTTCCTTTATAAAAGGCCTTTCTTCCACCATTATATTGAGTCTCCACCTTCTATCTTTATGCACCTACTTTTAGAGCATAGTGACCATTCTTAGTTCTATCTGCATTGTCCCAAGACTAGTTGATTGATGCATAACTTGATATTGCTTGTTTTAAACTTTTGTATCTAGTCACTCTTATGAACTTTGAAGGTGTCCTATGCATTTATATTTGCTATTCTATTGAGGGACAAGCTGAATACTATTATGCTATGTTTTCTTTATGTGAAACAAACAAACGTCTTGCAAAGCATTGTTATTCATGAATCTTTTGTTTGTGCCTTTTCATGTTGCATCATAGTTTCTTTGTCTTATTTCTAGAACTTTGTCTTTCATGTTATGATTGAAGTACTATGATCCCAGCTTTGAATGTTTTACAAATACTTTGATCAAGTCTTTGATGGTGCATGCCACCTCAAAAATTATTCATTCTTTTTTATCACTTACCTACTCGAGGACGAGCAGGAATTAAGCTTGGGGATGTTGAAACATTGCAAATGTATCTATAATTTTTGATGTTCCATGCTTGGTTTTATCCACTTTCTTGTGTTTTGTCCACACTTTGGAGTACTTTTCATATGATTTCTTGGACTAACCTATTAACACGAGCCACAATGCCAGCTGCCTGTTTTCTACTGTTTTTGGTTCCAGGAAAGTCAGAAAATGAATATTCTCGGAATTGGACGGGACAAAAGCCAAAGTGCCTATTTTTTCGGAAGTCATCAGATGCCAGAATACGAGATGGAGAGGGGCCAGAGGGTGGCCACACCACCTGGCCGTGCGGCCAGGCTTGGCCCGCGCCAGGGGGTGGTGTGGCCAGCCCAGGCACCCCCTGGGCCTCCCCTTCCGACTATAAGATGCCCTCAAGACGCAAACCCTAAGGACCAGATCAAAAATACACGAAAGAGTTTGTAGCCGCCGTCATCTCCATCCCTAGATCGGTTGGATCTGAAGCTCTTCCCGGCACCCTGCCGGAGAGGGGAATTCACCGTGGAGGCCTTCTTCATCACCATGCAAGCCTCCGGTGTGATGCGTGAGTAGTTCATCCTTGGACTACGGATCCATGTAGTAGCTAGATGGCTGGTTCTCCTCCTTTGTGCTTTCATGTCTAGATCTTGTGAGCTACGTTCATGATCAAGATCATCTATTTGTAATTCTGCATGTTGTGTTTGCGGGGATCCGATGGATATTGAGATGCTATTTCAGATTGATTATTGATTCTATCATGTCTTTGTTATTTTTGATCTTGCATGCTTTCCGTTGTTAGTAGCTATCTTGGCCAAGTAGATGCTAGCAACTCCAAGAGTTAGTATTTATGCTCGATAGTGGGTTCATGCCTCTGGTAATCTGGGGAAGTGACCGAAATCTCTAAGGTACTAGACATGTTGTTGCTACTAGGGAGAAAACAACAATCCTTTGTCCATAGAACAATCGTATTGTTTACTTTACACGCAGTTCGTAAAGCAATAATCTGTTGCTTGCAACTTAATACTGGAGGGGGTTCGGATGATAACCTAAAGGTGGATTATTACTCATAGATGTAGTTGGATGGCGGTCTATGTATAATGTTGTAATGCCCAATCAAGTCTCAAAGGAGTCAAGATGATTAGTATAAGCATGTATTTCTTTCTCGATGTTTGTCAATTTCCCCGCTGTAATTTGTTCACCCAGCATGTTATCTATCTTAAGGAGAGCCACCTCTAGTGAACTATGGATCCCGGTCCTTTTCTTTTACATACAATCTATAAACTTTTATTGCTTTGTGTTTACTTTCTGCAAACTTTTTTACGTCTTTCCATTCGATACGTTTAATCCTTTGTTTTCCGCAAAACACGGTGAGATTGACAACCTCATCGCAAGTTGCGGACAAAGTTTTGTGGTTGTGTTGTGTAGGTATCCACATTGCTACTAGCACCGGTAGTGCGCCCTGCCAAGGCTTAGCTAGCAACACCTTTGGGGTGTTTCCTTGCTCCTACTAGTTCGATTAAACCTTGGTTTCATAACTGAAGGAAACTTGCTGCTGTGCTCATCATACCTTCCTCTTGGGGTTCCCAACGAGCTCTACATCAACACCGCACCAGTACTTTCCTGGCGTCGTACACAGAGCCATCACTGGTTTAGGATAAGAACATACATGCAATGACTCTAGTGGATCCATATGTGGTTTGTGAAAAGAACACACATGCAATGACTCTAGTTGTAATGCCCAATCAAGTCTCAAAGGAGTCAAGATGATTAGTATAAGCATGTATTTCTTTCTCGATGTTTGTATATTTCCCCGCTGTAATTTGTTCACCCAGCATGTTATCTATCTTAAGGAGAGCCACCTCTAGTGAACTATGGATCCCGGTCCTTTTCTTTTACATACAATCTATAAACTTTTATTGCTTTGTGTTTACTTTCTGCAAACTTTTACGTCTTTCCATTCGATACGTTTAATCCTTTGTTTTCCGCCAAACACGGTGAGATTGACAACCTCATCGCAAGTTGCGGACAAAGTTTTGTGGTTGTGTTGTGCAGGTATCCACATTGCTACTAGCACCTGTAGTGCGCCCTGCCAAGGCTTAGCTAGCAACACCTTTGGGGTGTTTCCTTGCTCCTACTGGTTCGATTAAACCTTGGTTTCATTACTGAAGGAAACTTGCTGCTGTGCTCATCATACCTTCCTCTTGGGGTTCCCAACGAGCTCTACATCAACACCGCACCAGTACTTTCCTGGCGTCGTACACAGAGCCATCACTGGTTTAGGATAAGAACATACATGCAATGACTCTAGTGGATCCATATGTGGTTTGTGAAAAGAACACACATGCAATGACTCTAGTTGATCCATGTGGATTATGAAAAGAACAGACGTACAATGAATCTAGTTGTGGTTTATGAAAAAGACACACATGCAATGACTCTGGTGGATCTATATATGGTTTAGGAAAAGAACACACATGCAATGACTCTAGTACTAGTTCTGGATAAGAACACACATGCAATGACACTACTAGACTCTAGCTATGGTTTATGAAAAGAACATACATGCAATCACACTGGTGGATCCATATGTGGTTTGTGGAAAGAACACACATACAATTACGCTGGTGGATCCATATGTGGCTTGTGCAAAGAACACAGATGCAATGACTATAGCTGTGTTTTATGACAATAACACACATCCAATAAGTCTGGTGGATCCATATGTGGTTTAGGAAAAGAACACACATGCAATGAGTCTGGTGGATCCATTTGTGGTTTAGGAAAAGAACACACATGCAATGACTCTAGTGCTAGTTTAGGGGAAGAACACACCTGCAACGACACTAGTGGACTCTAGCCGTGGTTCATGAAAAGAACACGCATGCAATGACACTGGTGGACTCTATTTATGGTTTGTGAAAAGAAAACACATGCAATAACTCTAGTGGATCCATATGCGGTTCATGAAAAGTACACACATGCAATGAATCTAGTGGATCTAGCCGTGGTTTATGAAAAGAACACTCATGCAATGACTCTGGTGGATCCATATGTGGTTTAGGAGAAGAACACACATACAATGACTCTAGTGGATCCATATGTGGTTTGTGAAAAGAACACAAATGGAATCACTCTAGTGGATCCATGTGGTTTATGAAAAGAACATGCATACAATGACTCTAGCTATGTTTTATGATAAAAACACACATGCAATGAATCTACTGGATCCATATGTGGTTTGCTAAAAGAACACACATGCATGACTCTAGTGGATCCATGTGGTTTATGAAAAGAACAGACATGCAATGACTCTAGCTGTGGTTTAGGAAAAGAACACACATGCAACGACACCGGTGGATCCATGTGGTTTATGCAAATAACAGACATGCAATGAGATTGGTTAATCCATATGTGGTTTGTGGAAAGAACACACATGCAATGACATTGGTTGATCCATATGTGGTTTGTGAAAAGAACACCCAAGCAATGACTCTAGTGCCAGTTTAATGAAAAGAACACACATGCAATGACTCTAGTGCTAGTTTTGTGGAAAGAACACACGTGCAATCACTCTGTGGCTGGTTTTGTGGAAAGAACACACATGCAATGACTCTAGTGGATCCATATGTGGTTCATGAAAAGAACACACATGCAATGACATTGGTGGATCCATATGTGGTTTGTGGAAAGAACATACATGCAATGACTCTAGTGGATCCATATGTGGTTCATTAAAAGAACACACATGCAATGACTCTAGTGGATCCATATGTGCTTCATGAAAAGAACACACATGCAATGACTCTAGTGGATCCGTATGTGGTTCATGAAAAGAACACACATGTAATAACTCTAGTGGATCTATATGTGGTTCATGAAAAGAACACACATGCAATGACTATAGTGGATCCATATGTAGTTTGTGGAAAGAACACACATGCAATGACTCTAGTGGATCCATATGTGGTTCATGAAAAGAACATACATGCAATGACTCTAGTGCTGGTTTAGGATAAGAACACACATGCAATGAATCTAGTGGATCCATACGTGGTTCATGAATATAACACACGTGCAATTAGTCTGGTGGGTCCATATATGGTTTGTGGAAAGAACACACATGAAATGACATTGGTTGATCCATATGTGGTCCATGAAAAGAACACACATGCAATGACATTGGTTGATCCATATGTGGTTTGTTATTACAAGAATATACATGCAATAACTCTGGTGGATCCATATGTGGTTTATGGAAAGAACACACATACAATGACTCTAGTGCTGGTTTTAGTATAAGAACAAACATAAAATGACTCTAGTGGGTCCGTATGTGGTTTGTGGAAAGTACACACATCCTATGACATTGGTTGATCCATATGTGGTTTGTGAAAAGAACACACAAGCAATGACTCTAGTGCCAGTTTAATGAAAAGAACACACATGCAATGACTCTAGTGCTACTTTTGTGGAAAGAACACACATGCAATGACTCTATGGCTGGTTTTGTGGAAAGAACACACATGCAATGACTCTAGTGGATCCATATGTGTTTCATGAAAAGAACACACATGCAATGACATTGGTGGATCCATATGTGGTTTGTGGAAAGAACATACATGCAATGACTCTAGTGGATCCATATGTGGTTCATTAAAAGAACACACATGCAATGACTCTAGTGGATCCATATGTGCTTCATGAAAAGAACACACATGCAATGACTCTAGTGGATCCATATGTGGTTCATGAAAAGAACACACATGTAATAACTCTAGTGGATCCATATGTGGTTCATGAAAAGAACACACATGCAATGACTATAGTGGATCCATATGTGGTTTGTGGAAAGAACACACATGCAATGACTCTAGTGGATCCACATGTGGTGCATGAAAAGAACATACATGCAATGACTCTAGTGCTGGTTTAGGATAAGAACACACATGCAATGAATCTAGTGGATCCATACGTGGTTCATGAAAATAACACACGTGCAATTACTCTGGAGGGTCCATATATGGTTTGTGGAAAGAACACACATGAAATGACATTGGTTGATCCATATGTGGTCCATGAAAAGAACACACATGCAATGACATTGGTTGATCCATATGTGGTTTTTTATTACAAGAATATACATGCAATAACTCTGGTGGATTCATATGTGGTTTATGGAAAGAACACACATACAATGACTCTAGTGCTGGTTTTAGTATAAGAACAAACATACAATGACTCTAGTGGGTCCGTATGTGGTTTGTGGAAAGTACACACATGCTATGACATTGGTTGATCCATATGTGGTTTTGAGAAAAAGAACACACATGCAATGACTCTAGTGCTAGTTTCATGAAAAGAACACACATGCAATGACATTAGGTTTGGTTCATGAAAAGAACTTATATGCAACGACTCTAGTGCTGGTTTTGGGGAAAGAACACACATGCAATGACTCTAGTGGATCCATAGGTGGTTCATGAAAAGAACACGCATGCAATGACTCTAGTCCTAGTTTAGGATAAGAACACACATGTAATGAATCTAGTGGTTCCCCATATGTGGTTCATGAAAAGAACACACGTGCTATTACTCAGGTGAATCCATATATGGTTTGTGGAAAGAACACACATGCAATGACATTGGTTGATCCTTATGTGGTTCATGAAAAGAACACATATGCAATGACATTGGTTGATCCATATGTGGTTTGTGAAAAGAACATACATGCAATGACTCTGGTGGATCCATATGTGGTTGTGAAAAGAACAAACATGCAATGACATTGGTTGATCCATATGTGGTTCATGAAAAGAACACACATGCAATGACATTGGTTGATCCATATGTGGTTTTTCATTACAAGAACATACATGCAATGAATCTGGTGGATCCATATGTGGTTTGTGAAAAGAACACACATGCAATGCCATTGGTTGATGCATATGTGATTTGTGGAAAGAAAACACATGCAATGACATTGGTAGATCCATGTGGTTTGTGAGAAGAACACACATGCAATGACTCTAGTGGATCCATATGTGGTTTGTGAAAAGTACACACATGCAATGACTCTAGTGCTGGTTTTAGTACAAGAACACACATGAAATGACTCTAGTGGGTCCATGTGTGGTTTGTGGAAAGAACACACATGCAATAACATTGGTTGATTCATATGTGGTTTGTGAAAAGAACACACATGCAATGACTATAGTGCTAGTTTTAGTATAAGAACACACATGCAATCATTCTAGTGGGTCCATAGGTGGTTTGTGAAAACAACACACATTCAATGACATTGGTGGATCCATATGTGGTTTGTGAAAATAAAACACATGCACTGACTGTAGTGCTAGTTTCATGAAACGAACACACATGCAATGACTCTAGATGTGGTTCATGAAAAGAACACACATGCAATGACTCTAGTGCTGGTTTTGTGAAAAGAACACACATGCAATGACTCTAGTGGATCCACATGTGGTTCATGATAAGAACACACATGCAATGACTATAGTGGATCCATATGTGTTTCATGAAAAGAACACACATGCAATGACTATAGTGGATCTATATGTGGTTTTTGAAAAGAACACACATGCAATGACTCTAGTGGATCCATATGTGGTTTGTGAACAGAACACACATGCAATGACATTGGTGGATCAGTTTAGTTTGTGAAAATAACACACATGCAATGACTCTAGTGGATCCATATGTGGTTTGTGAAAAGAACTTACATGCAATGACTCTAGTGGATCCATATGTGGTTTGTGAAAAGAACAAACATGCAATGACTCTAGTTGATCCATATGTGGTTCATAAAAAGAACACACATGCAATGACATTGGTTGATCCATATGTGGTTTGTCATTACAACAACATACATGCAATGACTATAGTGGATCCATTTGTGTTTTGTGAAAAGAATACACATGCAATGACATTGGTTGATCAATAAAAGTTGTTGTGGAAATAACACACATGCAATGACATTGGTGGATCCATGTGGTTTGTGAGAAGAACACACATGGAATGACTCTAGTGGATCTATATGTGGTTTGTAAAAACAACACACATGCAATGACTCTAGTGGATCCATATGTGGTTCATGAAAAGAACACACATGCAATGACTCTAGTGGATCCATATGTGGTTCATGAAAAGATCTACCATGCAATTACTCTAGTGGATCCATATGTGGTTCATGAAAAGAACAACATGCAATGACTGTAGTGGATCCACATGTGGTTTGTGGAAAGAACACACATGCAGTGACTCTAGTGGATCCATATGTGGTTCCTGAAAAGATCACACATGCAATGACTCTAGTGGATCCATATGTGGTTCATGAAAAGAACACACATGCAATGACTGTACTGGATCCATATGTGGTTTGTGGAAAGAACACACATGCAATGACTAGTGGATCCATATGTGGTTCATGAAAAGAACACACATGCAATGACTCTAGGTGTGGTTTATGAAAAGAATACACATGCAATGAATCTAGTGGATCCATACGTGGTTCATGAAAAGAACACACGTGCAATTACTCTGGTGGATCCATATATGGTTTGTGGAAAGAATACACATACAATGACATTGGTTGATCCATATGTGGTTTGTTATTACAAGAACATACATGCACTGACTCTGGTGGATCCATATGTGGTTTATGGAAAGAACACACATACAATGACTCTAGTGATGGTTGTAGTATAAGAACACACATGCAATGACTCTAGTGGGTCCGTATGTTGTTTGTGAAAAGAACACACATGCTATGACATTTGTTGATCCATATGTGGTTTGAGAAAAGAACACACATGTAATGACTCTAGTGCTAGTTTCATGAAAAGAACACACATGCAATGACTCTAGATGTGGTTCATGAAAAGAACACACATGCAATGACTCTAGTGCTAGTTTTGGGTAAAGAACACACATGCAACGACTCTAGTGGATCTATATGTGGTACATGAAAAGAACACACATGCAATGACTCTAGTGCTGGTTTAGGATAAGAACACACATGCAATGAATCTAGTGGATCCATATGTGGTTCATGAAAAGAACACACGTGCAATTACTCTGGTGGATCCATATATGGTTTGTGGAAAGAACACACATGCAATGACATTGGTTGAACCATATGTGGTTCATGAAAAGAACACACATGCAATGACATTGGTTGATCCATATGTGGTTTTTCGTTACAAGAACATACATGCAATGACTCTGGTGGATCCATATGTGGTTTGTGAAAAGAACACACATGCAATGACATTGGTTGATGCATATGTTATTTGTGGAAAGAAAACACATGCAATTACATTGGTGGATCCATGTGGTTTGTGAGAAGAACACACACGCAATGACTCTAGTGGATCCATATGTGGTTTGTGAAAAGTACACACATGCAATGACTCTAGTGCTGGTTTTATTATTAGAACACACATGCAATAACAGAAGTGGATCAATGTGTTTTATGAAAATAATAGACATGCAGGACTCTAGTGGATCCATATGTGGTTTGTGAAAAGAACACACATGCAATGACTCTAGTGCTAGTTTTAGTATAAGAACACACATGCAATGATTCTAGTGGATCCATATGTGGTTTGTGAAAATAACACACATGCAATGACATTGGTTGATCCATATGTGGTTTGTGAAAAGAACATACATGCACTGACTGTAGTGCTAGTTTTATGAAAAGAACACACATGCAATTACTCTGGCTGGGGTTCATGAAAGGAACACACATGAAATGACTCTAGTGCTGGTTTTGTGAAAAGAACACACATGCAATGACTCTAGTGGATCCACATGTGGTTCATGATAAGAACACACATGCAATGACTATAGTGGATCCATATGTGTTTCATGAAAAGAACACACATGCAATGACTATAGTGGATCCATATGTGTTTTGTGAAAACAAGACACATGCAATGACTCTAGTGGATCCATATGTGGTTCATGAAAAGAACACACATGCAATGACTGTAGTGGATCCATATGTGGTTTGTGGAAATAACACACATGCAATGACTCTAGTGGATCCGTATGTGGTTGATGAAAAGATCCCACATGCAATGACTCTAGTGGATCGATATGTGGTTCATGAAAATAACATAGATGCAATGATTGTAGTGGATCCATATGTGGTTTGTGGAAAGAACACACATGCAATGACTAGTGGATCCATATGTGGTTCATGAAAAGAACACACATGCAATGACTGTAGTGTTGGTTTAGGATAAGAACACACATGCAATGAATCTAGTGGATCCATACGTGGTTCATGAAAAGAACACACGTGCAATTACTCTGGTGGATCCATATATGCTTTGTGGAAAGAATACACATACAATGACATTGGTTGATCCATATGTGGTTTGTTATTACAAGAACATACATGCAAGGAATCTGGTGGATCCGTATGTGCTTTATGGAAAGAACACACACACAATGACTCTAGTGCTGGTTTTAGCATAAGAACACACATGCAATGACTCTAGTGGGTCCGTATGTGGTTTGTGGAAAGAACACGTATGCTATGACATTGGTTGATCCATATGTGGTTTGAGAAAAGAACACACATGCAATGACTCTAGTCCTAGTTTCATGAAAAGAACACACATGCAATGACTCTAGCTGTGGTTCATGAAAAGAACACACATGCAATGACTCTAGTGCTGGTTTTGGGGAAAGAAGACACATGCAATGACTCTAGTTGATCCATATGTGGTTCATGAAAATAACACACATGCAATGACTCTAGTGCTGGTTTAGGATAAGAACACACATGCAATGAATCTAGTGGATCCATATGTGGTTCATGAAAAGAAGACACGTGCAATTACTCTGGTGGATCCATATATGGTTTGTGGAAAGAACACACATGAATGACATTGGTTGATCCATATGTGGTTCATGAAAGAACACACATGCAATGACATTGGTTGATACATATGTGGTTTGTGAAAAGAACATACATGCAATGACTCTGGTGGATCCATATGTGGTTTGTGAAAAGAACAAACATGCAATGACATTGGTTTATCCATATGTGGTTTGTGAAAATAACAAACAGGCAATGACATTCGTTGATCCATATGTGGTTTGTGAAAATAACAAACATGCAATGACATTGGTTGATCCATATGTGGTTCATGAAAAGAACACACAGGCAATGACATTGGTTGATCCATATGTGGTTTTTCATTACAAGAACATACATGCAATGAATCTGGTGGATCCATATGTGGTTTGTGAAAAGAACATACATGCAATGACATTGGTTGATGCATATGTGATTTGTGGAAAGAAAACACATGCAATTACATTGGTGGATCCATGTGGTTTGTGAGAAGAACATACATGCAATGACTCTAGTGGATCCATATGTGGTTTGTGAAAAGTACACACATGCAATGACTCTAGTGCTGGTTTTAATATAAGAACACACATGCAATGACTCTAGTGGGCCCATATGTGGTTTGTGGAAAGAACACACATACAATGACATTAGTTGATCCATATGTGGTTTGTGAAAATAACACACATGCAATGAAATAAGTGGATCCATGTGTTTTATGAAAATAACAGACATGCAATGACTCTGGTAATCCATGTGTGGTTTGTGAAAATAACACACATACAATGACTCTAGTGCTAGTTTTAGTATAAGAACACACATGCAATGATTCTAGTGGGTCCATATGTGGTTTGTGAAAATAACACACATGCAATGCCATTGGTTGATCCTTATGTGGTTTGTGAAAAGAACATACATGCATTGACTGTAGTGCTAGTTTCATAAAAAGAACACACATGCAATGACTCTGGCTGGGGTTCATGAAAAGAACACACATGAAATGACTCTAGTGTTGGTTTTGTGAAAAGAACACACATGTAATGACTCTAGTGGATCCACATGTGGTTCATGATAAGAACACACATGCAATGAATATAGTGGATACATATATGTTTCATGAAAACAACACACATGCAATGACTATAGTGGATCCATATGTGGTTTGTGAAAACAACACACATGCAATGACTCTACTGGATCCATATGTGGTTTGTGAACAGAACACACATCCCATGACTGTAGTGGATCCATATGTGGTTTGTGGAAATAACACACATGCAATGACTCTAGTTCTGGTTTTACTATAAGAAGACACATGCAATGACTATAGTGGGTCCATATGTGGTTTGTGGAAAGAACACACATGCAATGACTATAGTATATCCATATGTGGTTCATGAAAAGAACACACGTGCAATGAATCTAGTGCTAGTTTCATGAAAAGAACAAACATGCAATGACTCTAGTGCTGGTTTTGTGGAAAGAACACACATACAATTACTCTAGTGGATACATATGTGGTTTTATGGAAAAGAACACACATGCAATGATTCTGGTGGGTCCATATGTGGTTCATGAAAAGATCACACATGCAATGACTCTAGTGGATCCATATGTGGTTCATGAAAAGAACACACATGGAATGACTGTAGTGGATCCACATGTGGTTTGTGGAAAGACCACACATGCAATGACTCTAGTGGATCCATATGTGGTTCATGAAAAGAACACACATGCAATGACTCTAGTGTTGGTTTAGGATAATAACACACATGCAATGAATCTAGTGGATCCATACGTGGTTCATGAAAATAACACACGGGCAATTACTCTGGTGGGTCCATATATGGTTTGTGCAAAGAACACACATACAATGACATTGGTTGATCCCTATGTGGTTCATGAAAAGAGCACACATGCAATTACATTGATTGATTGATATGTGGTTTGTTATTACAAGAACATACATGCAATGAATCTGGTAGATCCATATGTGGTTTATGGAAAGAACACACATACAATGATTCTAGTGCTGGTTTTAGTGTAAGAACACACATGTAATGACTGTAGTGGGTCCATCTGTGATTTGTGGAAAGAACGCACATGCTATGACATTGTTTGATCCATATGTGGTTTGAGAAAAGAAGAGACATGCAATGACTCTAGTGCTAGTTTCATGAAAAGAACACACATGCAATGACTCTAGCTATGGTTCATGAAAATAACACACATTCAATGCCTCTAGTGCTGGTTTTGGGGAAAGAACACACATACAATGACTCTAGTGGTTCCATATGTGGTTCATGAAAAGAACACACATGAAATGACTCTAGTTCTGGTTTAGGATAAGAACACACATGCAATGAATCTAGTGTATCCATATGTGGTCCCTGAAAAGAACACACGTGCAATTACTCTGGTGGATCCATATATGGTTTGTGGAAAGAACACACATGCAATGACATTGGTTGATCCATATGTGGTTCATGAAAATAAAACACATGCAATGACATTGGTTGATCCATATCTGGTTTGTGAAAAGAACATGCATGCAATGACTCTGGTGGATCCATATGTGGTTTGTGAAAAGAATAAACATGCAATGACATTGGTTCATCCATATGTGGTTCATGAAAAGAACACACATGCAATGCTATTGGTTGATCCGTATGAGTTTTTTCATTACAAGAACATACATGCAATGACTCTAGTGGATACATATGTGGTTTGTGAAAAGTACACACATGCAATGACTCTAGTGCTGGTTTTAGTGAACACACATGCAATGATTCTAGTGGGCCCATATGTGGTTTGCGGAAATAACACACATGCAATGACATTAGTTGATCCATATGTGGTTTGTGAAAATAACACACATGCAATGAAATAAGTGGATCCATGTGTTTTATGAAAATAATAGACATGCAATGACTCTGGTGGATCCATATGTGGTTTGTGAAAAGTACACACATGCAATGACTCTAGTGCTGGTTTTAGTATAAGAACACACATGCAATGATTCTAGTGGTCCCATATGTGGTTTGTGGAAAGAACACACATGCAATGACATTAGTTGATCCATATGTGGTTTGTGAAAATAACACACATAAAATGAAATAAGTGGATACCATGTGTTTATGAAAATAATAGACATGCAATGACTCTGGTGGATCCATATGTGGTTTGTGAAAAGTACACACATGCAATGACTCTAGTGCTGGTTTTAGTATAAGAACACACATGCAATGATTCTAGTGGGCCCATATGTGGTTTGTGGAAAGTACACACATGCAATGACTCTAGTGCTGGTTTTAGTATAAGTACATACATGCAATGATTCTAGTGGGCCCATATGTGGTTTGTGGAAAGAACATACACGCAATGACTCTAGTGGGTCCATATGTGGTTTCTGAAAAGTACACACATCAATGACTCTAGTGCTGGTTTTGTGAAGAGAACACACATGCAATTACTCTAGTGGATCCACATGTGGTTCATGATAAGAACACACATGCAATGACTATAGTGGATCCATATGTGTTCCATGAAAAGAACATACATGCACAGACTGTAGTGCTAGTTTCATGAAAAAAACTCATGCAATGACTCTAGTTGTGGTTCATGAAAACAACACACATCAATGACTCTAGTGCTGGTTTTGTGAAAAGAACACAAATGCAATGACTCTAGTGGATCCACATGTGGTTCATGATAAGAACACACATGCAATGACTATATTGGATCCATATATGTTTCATGAAAAGAACACACATGCAATGACTATAGTGGATCCATATGTGGTTTGTGAAAAGAACACACATGCAATGACTCTAGTGGATCCGTATGTGGTGAACAGAACACACATGCAATGACATTGGTGGATCCATGTGGTTTGTGAAAAGAACACACATGCAATGACTCTAGTGGATCCATATGTGGTTTGTGAAAAGAACATACATGCAATGACTCTCGTGGATCCATATGTGGTTTGTGAAAAGAACAAAAATGCAATGACTCTGGTTGATCTATATGTGGTTCATAAAAAGAACACACAAGCAATGACATTGGTTGATCCATATGTGGTTTGTCATTACAAGAACATACATGCAATGACTATAGTGGATCCATATGTGGTTTGTGAAAAGAACACACATGCAATGACATTGGTTGATCAATATGTTGTTTGTGGAAAGAAAACACATGCAATGACATTGGTGGATCCATGTGGTTTGTGAGAAGAACACACATGCAATGACTCTAGTGGATCCTGATACGTCCATTTTGCGTCACTATTCTATATCATAATTTACTATTATTCATTGATATATTTCATATTAAGAGATGGTACTTATGTTATTTCATCTGTGTTTTGCATGTTTGATGACTTTTGGAGCATGGACTATAGAAGTTATGATTCTGATGGAAAAGGTGTTGTTTGGAGGCAAAATTCGCGAAGATCAGAAAATCCGGGAAAATACATGGAAAATCGTATTTTTCTAGAATATGAAGAAAGCCAGAAGGTGAAGTGGAGATGGGCCACAGGGGCCCACACCACCCCCTGGCGCGGGCCACCCTAGGCTGCGCCACCAGGTGGTGTGGCTGCCATGGTCCACCCTTGTCTCGCCCCTCTGGCATATATTATCCTCCCAAAACCCTAAGACTCCAGGAGTGACCACAGAAAGATAGTGCCGCCTCTACGGGGTGGAAAACACCGAGAGAGAAAGATCTCTCCGGCAGACAGAATTCTGCCAGGGGAATTCCTTCTCGGAGAGGGGAGATCGTGGCCATCAACACCACCATCAAGCTGGACTTCATCTGGATCATCATCATCATCACCATCAGCATCATCACCACCACCATCATCTTGTTGTAACAATCGGGTTGAATCTTGCATAGTTCTTAGGGGAAACTTTCCCGGTGTTGATTACTCCTTGTAGTTGATGCTATTGAGTGGAACCATTGAATTATTGTTTATGTTGAGATTGTTTTACATCATTATTCCATCTCTGATCATGATCCATATGATGTCTTGTGAGTAGTTCTTTTTGTTCTTGAGGACATGGGAGAAGTCATGTTGTTAGTAGTGGAATTATGTTGAGAAAGATTCAATGGTCTGTTAATTAAGTTGTGGTGTACTTCTTCTAGTGGTGTCATGTGAACATCGACTACATGACACTTCACCTATATAGACCTAGGGGAATTCATTGTGTATTTGGCTACTAATCGTAGGGGTTCTGGAGTGACAGAAACCTGAACCCCCGTTAGGAAACCATTGCACAAGGGACGTCAGGGTCTTAGAGATTAAAGCTGTGGTTAGGCTTCTACCTTCATTACTTTCTTGTACTTACGGATGTTTGCAACGGGTATAAACACAAGTATGTGTTAGTCCTAGGAAGGTCCATACATTAGGACAAGTTCACCCACACAACACTTAGCAAGCTAAAGAAGATTAATCAACTATATAAAGCGAATGCACTTGACGATATTCCTGTGTGTCCTCGAGAACATTTGGTCATCTTAAGTGATACAACCGGCTTGTCCTTTGCTAAAAAAAGGATTGGGCCACTTGCTGCATTTATCCTTATTGTCTTTTCTTTAATTGTACTTTATTTACTTGCATTATCAAAAACCCCTAAAAATCCATGTGCTAAGTATTTGCAGAGAATTCCTGATCCATACCACTAGCCAGCACCTTCTGCTCCTCGTTGGGTTCGACACTCTTACTTATCGAAAATACTGCGATACACCCCCTATACTTGTGGTTCATCAAGACTATTTTCTAGCACTATTGCCGGGGAGTGAAGCTTTATTGGAGAGTAGAACTGGTAAAGGAAACTTCTACTGTTAGTATTGTTTATTCCTGTTAGTTGCTTTATTTTCAATATGTATAATTCGATGAGTTTCTTATTTTGTAATGCTACTACCACTGCTAAGGTAGTAGATGAACCACCACCTGCTGAGAATGATACTTGTAAAATACTTACGAGAATTATTGATCGTGTTATGGATAACTACTATGTTGGGGATGGAACTGTCCATCCCGGTGATCATTTGCTCTTTATACACGAATTATGCGGGTTGTTCAAGTGTGCAGGTATTACTGCAGATCAAGTTAAGAAGAAGTTATTCTCATTATCACTGAAAGGAAGAGCTGAGGAATGGTATAAGCTGCTGAAGAATGGTCAAGCTCTTGAATGGGAGAAAATAGTGCCTCTCTTTTATTCAAAGTTTTATCCTCCTAGTGAGATTCATAAAGATCGGAATCAAATATACATATTTGGGCCTCTTGATGGAGAGAGTACAACTCAAGCTTGGGGGAGATTGAAGTTATTAATGTTCAAATGTCCCATTCATGAGCTCCCCAACAATATTATTATCAATAACTTTTATGCAAGGCTTCCTCTTCATGATAAGGATTTATTGGATGCTTCTTGTGTTGGATCATTCACTCGCATGGAAGAAGAAGCTAAATGGGATCTTCTGGACCGTATTCAAGATAATGCTGAAGCATGGGACAATGACAAAGGAAGAAAGTCAGGTATAAATTATGATTATGAATGCACTGAATCTTTTATGAGAACTGATGACTTTCAAAATATTAAAAATGCTTATGGTCTAGACTCTCAAGCTATTGCAACTTATTTTAAGGCTTTTGCTTCCTACATTGAAGTGCCTAAAAATAAGTGGAATAAGTATCATGAACCTTATAAAGGTATTGCTAAGTGTGTTCCTGCAATAAATACTGAAGTTTATACTGCTAATCATGTTTCACCTGAGCCTTACATTGAGAAAATGCCTTTCCTAGTTAAGATAAAGGAACATGCTATGATAGCTAGTATGGTTAATGAAAGTACAGATAAAGCTGTTGAACCTGATAAACAAATGGATGATGAACCTATAATTCTGAATTGAAAGATTTTGTCACTAAATATGTAGAAGAAGGACACACTATCCTTTGTATGGATACCTCTAATATTGTTTCACAAAGTAGTGTTATGAGAGCTAGTGTTGCTGTGTTTTTTGTTAGAATAAGTGATCATTGCTACAACGGTTCTTGTGATAGTTATATTGTTAAGTTTATGCATGATACTGAAAGTTACTACGAGAGAGGGAAAAGTGTTCTTATGCATCTAATTAATATAAAGTTTCCTCGTTTTATGCTTAAAGTCTTTATGTTGCACTTGTTTTGCCTTCCTATGCTTACAGCCTCTGGTTTCAACAACTTGTTTGTTTACAAAATTCCCTTGCATAGGAAGTGGGTTAGACTTAAACATGTGCATTTTTGTTTCTTAATGCTCTTTTTCACTTCAATTCATATTCTTATGTGAGCATCATTGAAATTGGCATACCCATCTTAATGGCTATAAAGAAAGAGCTTTTTGGGAGACAACCCAATTTATTTGTGCTTTCAGTTTGTTTTTGTTTCTTTGAGTCTTGCAAGTTACTACTTCGGTAATAATCTCTCCTTATCTGTTTTCTTTGGTTTTTGTGTCAAGATCAACCTCTAATGAGAGAGAAGTAATATTTGGGGAAGTTGCTTTCCCGAAACAGATTTTTCTGCATCACAGTAAAAATTTGTGAGAGATATCTGTACTTCGGATTGAGCTATAATTTTTTGTGCTTATGCCCCATGTTGTTATTTAACTTTCGTTAGTTTTGCACTTTTTGATTTGAGCAACATAATACGAAAAAATTGATCTTTACCTACTGGTCTATTTTGACAGATTTTGACACTCTTGCATTTGCTTCTTTATTCGATTTCCTTTTTAAATTATTTTTGGATTTTCGGAAGGAGTTGCTACAGTAGCTTATGTTTTGATGCTTTTCAGTTGAAATTGGACCAAAGAGGTTTCGTCACTTCACTTATACTAATGTTGCTAATGAGAACTGTTTGAAGTTTTGTGTGAAAGAAATTTCTAGGTTAGTGGAGAAAATGGTGTAATAACGAAGTGAAAGGTTTCATGACTCAAGCAATATGTGTATGAAGATGAAGATGTTCATGTTATTCAAGTGGTGACTCTAGAAGAATCTATAAAATACCAAATTCAGAAAGCTGCAGAGTCCGTTTTCGAATAGGTAACAGTTATGGTAAGAAAATGTGAGGGGGCCCTCGGATTAATCCTCCGAGAATCCCTGTTATGCATACAACCACGTTTCCATGATTAGTTAGTCGTGGCACATAACCGACAAGTATCAAAGTAAACATCCAATACATAACGAATACCTGTCATACCTTATTAGCCATTATGGTTACATCAATCAACATCAGCGGACTTCATCAAGCGTAGAGCCCGAGCCATGCCTTAACCTACAGGCAACTGACTGGGAGAACGTCCTAGCTCGCATAGTCATCCACTTCACCTTCTTCTTGATATCTGACCATGTTAATAGCCAGGGACAATGACAGTGAGTACTTTGAATGTACTCGCAAACCACCTTAAGAGAATAATAATAACAAGAGGGTATGCAATATGGCTGTGGTATTAGGAGGCCTCCAAGAGAGGTTCTTTTCTCAAATAGATTCTCTTGTAGATATAACCTCTACATATATTTGTTGAAAACTTTTGTAAACATTTTGGAAACGTTTTTGAAAAGTTTTTGAAAACCCTAGGACTGGGTCACCCATCTATTCCTCCTTTACGGTCATCCCATGACCAAACTCCTTCCATCTCTTTCTGATTTTGACTAGAGTATGAGAGGGGATGTTTTTGAGGGCTTGCAAGGTACCAAAGCATCATCAAGTGGATGATGTTGAAGTGTAGATTGAGTAGGAGGGATCCTTTCTTGATATTTGTCTTCATTGACTTGGAAACTTCTAGAATGGATCACCTAGTATCTAGGGATTAGGTCCTGCTTGTATTCTATATTAAGGGGTGAGGATTTGGAAACCTCTTGATCCTAGTGATGAGCTCCTAGAGTAGCTTATACTATCTCCTAAGGAGATAAATCAAGCAGCAGATCAAGGCAATTCATCTTACAAACAAATCAACTACTACTAGGGTTACCACCAAGCTTAGCTTGAGGTAAGGATGGGTATTTTGAAATAGGTTGGCGTTGAACAAGGTAAGGTCCTTGGTATCCCTACCAAGAGTAAAATCCAAAAGCTTACAAAATGGTTTTGGAGGTCCTAGAGGTAAGAGTAGTTGAAGGTTCTGTCCACAGAACATAAGGGGATTATATTATATAACTCTCCATAGTTGTGTCAATAGAAGTTACAAAAATAGTTTTGGTTACATACGCATCTTGGATCATGTTTTGAAATGCCAGAACATTTGAGAATATGGAAATTAAGCCAAGACTATTTTGGGAAGTAGCTTTTGTCAACTGGTGTTAAGGTAAGGACTATATCATCTAATACAAATTCATGCATAAGCATATCCAAACAACAAGCAAACACTTCAGCATTAAACAAGAAAAAGTTTTTGTTCCCCCTGATTTTTGCATTCTAGACAACTAATCAGGGTTGCTGAAATTGGAATGTTACAGACCTTTCCCCCTTAAAAGAATCTTGTCCCGAGATTCAGGAGAGTAGGGTTAGGGTATTTTTAAGTCGGGTTGATAGTAGGTGTCTTACGCGTACTATCTTACGGACTCCGTCTTTGAAAGTGGCTACTCTATCGATGAAGTTGAGCTTCAGTCTTCCGGGGTGCACGGAGAGTTGAGCAGAGTCTAGTCCTGATTGCGAGGGATGACCTTCTTTTCCTTCCGGACTCTATATCTCAAGGGCTTGGACTGGTCAGACTACCTCGATTCTGAACTTCACAGCATACTCGCCGGAGGATAGAATCTATGGTTGGGAGTACCTTGCTCTAAGGATTCACAGCTCTTCCTTAGGCTCGTAGCGTACCCTAATTAACGATTTTAGGGTTGGGACATCCTGAGTTTGCTTCAGCGAAGGGTTACCCTATTTTTGTGGGAAAGACACAGTCTTTCCCCCTTAGGATTAAACTGGGGTATATTGGAGAGTTGACATAGTCCCTCCTTCTTGAAGTCAGTGAATGGTGTTTCTGGGGATTGTCGTCCATCTTTCTTCTGGAGTAGAGGCCTTCGGAAGTTTTCTGGGAATTATGACTTACTGGGCTTTTTTTACTATTATTCATACCTAGCCTGCTGAAGCCATCGGACACTTACATCCTCTAAGTCATTGGAACTGAGGGGTTGGCGGTGATATGGTCCTTCATGTATGTCTGCAGCTGAATTAGTAGAGGGACTTCGTAGGATCTCTAGTTAGTTTCTCCTCTGATAATTCTTGGGTTGCTATTTGGCGAAGAGACGTCGGATCCTGGGATCTGTTCTGAACCCTCTTCTGGTAGGCGGTCTTCTGGGGATTGAGTGGAAAGACGCAGTCTTTCCACCTTAGCGCTTCACTAAGGTGCTTTAGGAGGGGTGTGGATCTTCGATCTTGATGTTAGCAGAAGGCTGTATCTTCCTAGTGTCTTGGGCTGGAGTCTTCGAGTGATGCCTTATTTTACCAACCTTGGAGGGGTGGTTTCCCAACGAAGCCTTTAGGGTGGTTAGCTCCAGGTAGGTTAACGGTTTACGGCTCACCTTTTTAGCCTTCAATCGGGGTAGGAAAACTAATCTTCGAAGGTAACGTCTTTACGTGAATTCGTTGCGTTGCTTCAGCTCGATGGCGGAGTGGACTCGTTGTCTTCATGCAAAATTGCCTTCGGGGAACGGAAGTATTCTGGCCTTCTGGTGAGGAACTTCCTATTGGTGGGGCAGAGGGATCTATTACTGGTTAGTCTCTCGGGGTTGTAGTAAGTCACTTCTGATCTTGGTAGACATTTCTGATGGTTTCTTGGGGATATTGAGGATTCTTCGGTGATTGACTTTCGACTTCAACAAGATTTCTTGCTATAATAGACTGAGGAACAAAGGGGTGTGGTGCCATTGACGAGTCTAGCAAGGTGATTTTTATGAGGTATGCCGTCCTGCTGTGGTGAAATCTTCGAGTTGATTCGTACATTGACGATGTCGAACTCCTGGTTCTTGCGATGATCTTCCTCTCATCTACTCTCGAGGTTATTCGGGGTCTCAAAATCGATAGCTAACACAGGGGTTTCCTGAGTCACTAGGTGGGTTATCGCTCCACGAGTCACATTTTTAAGGAGGTCATGGCAAACCAGATCATACGAACAAGGCGAACAGAGCGAGGGGCTCGCAATGTCCTCGGCAAACAACACACATCAAGCTGCACAGGATGCACTTAGGCAAGCAAACACGGTCAACTCCAGGGACCAAGGAGTTAACTACTCGCGACGTAGGGGAATCCTATTCTTAGGACTATTGACCCTAGATATCGTCTTTCTTCGAGTTGGAGTCATTATCTTGCAGAGGAAGCCTTCATCATAACGTGGACGCTTCTTTATAGTGCAACACCCGATGTCTTCTGATTGTGAGGAATCCGCTGGTAGAGCGATATTGTAGTCTCCTTGTGCTTGCTGGTAGTGGTCTTCATCTTGTTCTCATTGTCTTCCGTGGTTCTAGATCCTAGTTATTTAGAATCCATAAGTTAGAAATTTGGACAAGATTTAGGGGAAACTAATTTCGAAAGCATTTACTTAGAGTGAAAGAAGAAGTAGAACCTTTTGAAACTCATTAAGAAACTAGTTTTCGAAAGTCGGGGTTTACAAAATAAGGTTCCTGTCTAACGACCATGCTAACTAAGGTTCTCCTACAGTCAGGATGGCTGTGATACCAAAGTCTATGAGGCCCCCCCCGGATTAATCCTCCGAGAATCCCTGTTATGCATACAACCACGATCCCATGATCAGTTAGTCGTGGCACATAACCGACAAGTATCAAAGTAAACATCCAATACATAACTAATACCTGTTAAACCTTATTTTCCATTATGGCTACATCAATCAACATCAGCGGACTTCATCAAGCGTAGAGCCCGAGCCATGCCTTAACCTACAGGCAACTGACTGGGAGAACGTCCTAGCTCGCATAGTCGCCCACTTCACCTTCTTCTTGATATCTGACCATGTTAATAGCCAGGGACAATGCTAGTGAGTACTTTGAATGTACTCGCAAACCACCTTAAGAGAATAATAATAACAAGAGGGTATGCAATATGGCTGTGGTATTAGGAGGGCTCCAACAGAGGTTCTTTTCTCAAATAGATTCTCTTGTAGATATAGCCTCTACATATCATTGTTGAAAACTTTTGTAAACATTTTGGAAACCTTTTTGAAAAGTTTTAGAAAACCCTAGGACTGGGTCACCCATCTGTTCCTCCTTTACGGTCATCCCATGACCAAACTCCTTCCATCCCTTTCTGACCATCCCATGGTCATAACAGGGATCCTTTCCGACCATCCCATGGTCAAAACACTTCCAAAGCCATTTCTTTTCATAAATCCTTTTTGAAAACAAAACCAGCACCTCTCTACAGCAACCTTCCCAGCCGTCCATGACCGCAGACACGGCTATTCGAATAGATTTACACTCTGCGGAGGTTGTACACTTTACCCACACCATCCGGGTACACTACCCTGATCTTCATCGATCGTGGGTCGAGTAACCGATCAGGACTCTCTGGATGCCCACTCTAGTATAAGTGCCTACCCTATGAGTGTTGTTCCCCTCAACACCAGGACGTCCTATATAGTTCACAACCAACCGGAGCGCTTTTTCCACTTCACGAGTGTGCGCTTTCAATGAGGGGCTCATAGTAACGCATGGAGATCAGTAGACCCTTCGTTCCTTCTCCTGGTCGATGTCCCACATGGACCGTTTGTCCAGAGAAGGCCCACCGTCCAGGGAGTTTTATCCCCTATAGTAGTTGTGAGGCAGCTTATACCAAAATAGACAAATATCAAATCCAGCCATGTCCCATCTCAGAGTAATGTGGTTGCAAGGGTTAATTGTTCTAGTAAAACTGCATAGAACCGGGTGCGTTTTAATAAACATTTTTTCTCCATCTTTCCGTCAGCATTTTGTAAAACAAAACCTTCTTGTTTTTCATCATCTCTTGGGAGGTCCCACCTCACCAAGGTTTTATCATAAAACATTTGGTAAAACTTTTTCCGGGATCTTCCCATCCTCTAGCTTTGCTTCGGCTAAATCGGGGTCGCCAAAGGGGTATGGTGTATTACACCATCTACCATACTAGGGGCAAGTAGGTGTCACCAAGAGGGTTGTACTTAATAGTACAAAGGTGTAATAGTCGGAGGAGCCAAACCACTACCATCTATATATCAACATATAGTAAAACAATGCAGTTTTAGTAAACAGTAGATAAAACATGCGTAAGTAAAAAAGTAGGACAATGCTTATGAGCAAGAAGGTGGCTTGCCTGAGATCAACAACATGGCATAATTGTCCCTGGACTTCTTCTAGATAACCCAGAATACCAATTCCAAATATAAATACCACTTCTTCTGCTCTCTGATTTCATCACAACTATCGTCGTCCCGACAGTACATGCAAGCAAACCAAGCCACAATCAACACAAGGCATACAAGCAACAATACACGCAGCAAGAAATTGAATAATACATAATTAAGATTCAGATGGTTTTGAGAGGATTGGATTTAGGAGATTGAGATGGTCGTGGAGAAGGGGATGAACATTCCTTAGGATTTATAGTCTAGAAACTACCTAAGAGATGGATTTTGGAACAAGACCATATTCTGTATGATACCATTGGATACAAATGATAACTACGGGTAGAGGTTGATAAAATGAAACCAACAAAAGTGGTTTCACTGGATTATCTCTTTTCTTTAAATAGTCATGATTTTCTTAGTGAAATAACTTCTAGTTTTAGGGAATAAATCACCAGAAAAGATCTGGAGCTCCAAAAATTATTTCCTTGGTTGGTTAGGTAGGCCTTGATGTACTTGTTCACTGAGACTTGGAATCCCTCCAAAATATTTACCAGAATGCCCTCAGGAAATTCCCAAAAGAAGTTATGTAGGTAAATTGACTTTTTCGCCAGATTAAATCCACAGGAGCTATTGATATGAAACAAAGGACACATGCTGGGTATTTCTTATACCTTTCTGTAGAAATTGGATTCACTTATTTTGGAGTTGAAGAGCTACTGTTGTGATTTATCTAGTGAATTGCCTAAGCCAGAACAGATTAATTCACAATAAATCATCTGAGGCTTAGAAAATTAGGGGCTCTTGGATTTTGATAGATCTTATGTTTTAGGAACTAGGAGAGTTGGATCTAGGGTAGTACCTATTTCAAATTGGCCCAGAGAAAATCTTAAAGGCAGAAATTCCCTGTTTTTGTTATTTTTATATCTTCAGATCAATAGTTCCACTTAGATGGGGACAAGAGTTATTTGATAGGTATATTCAAAAGCTACCAAGGGCAGTTGGTTTCACTCGAAATGGATATGTGAAGCTCACATAGGATTTTATTTAGTGAAAGGGATAGGTGCTAGCATTTTAATTTCTACACAAATTGGAAATAATATTAGGCTAGGTTTTTGGTTCTGCCTGTTGGGAAAAACATGTGGCCAAATGTAAAATTTGTATCTGTCCAAAATATGGGGTTTTCCATTTTTGTTTTGATTTAATCCTCAAGGTATACTACAAATCTGGAATAAATGTTTAAATCAAAGGTTACCTGGGCCGGGGTTTCTGGGCATACTGGGCCGGGGAGAGAGAATTCGGCCCAGCAGAGCTCGCCTGCACGGGCGGGAGACGGTTTTAAATTGCTGACGAGCAGGGCCCGGTCGTTAGAGGGACAGAACCTGCGAAAAGGTATGGGGCATCTCCGGCCACTCGATTAAGTGGCGATCTACGGCCAGGCTTCGTCGTCACTAGCGAAACAAAGCAACGGCGGCGAAACCCTAGAGCGGCCGACGACGGCGGGGAGGCTCACCTAGGGGCCCGCTAGTGTCCAGGGAGTGGCGGAGGAGATGCGGTCGTCGACGGCGATCCCGGAAAGGGGCAGCATGGTGCCTTTCGCACGAGAGAGGCCACGACGCGGCTTCGGGAGCTCACCAGAGTAGCTCAGGGAGGCCTGCATGTGGGATAAAAAGGGGCGGGGAAGTCAGTGCTAGTCCAGGGGAGCGCATGCAAGCCGATGGAGAGAAGAGAAGGGCATGCAGCGGGTGCTACCCCTCAGTTTCTTCCTCGGGACCACGGCGGTGCGGCGAGAATAGTGTGCAGCAGAGAGCGGGAGGCTCGGCCTCCTATCTTGGGGTGGTGTTGGGGAGCTCTGGGAGTGGAATGGGATGGTTGGCACGCGCGGGCGGGGCTGGGGTTCTATTTATCGTGACGAGCGCGTCCATGGTGCACCGAGAGCACAGCGGAGTGGGGAGGGTACGTGGGAGCACTGGGTTGGCCAGGATGTGAAGTGGCTTGGGTCATGGAGCGGCTTTTGCGTGGTCTCCGCGATGGGGCGGTCCAGGGGCCTCGGGAGTGAGCGAGGTGAGGGTGACAACGCCTCCGCGTGCAGGGTGTTCGACGGAACGCTTCGAGGCGTCTAGGGCTCGGATAGGCGCGTGTGAGGGACGAGGCTAGGAGTAGGGAGATGATTAGGGGTAGGGGCTGTCTCCCGCGCGGTCTCGTGTTGGTTTTCCCGCAGGGAGGGTGAGGCGAGAGGGGGCGAGGTCGATCTGTCTGTCGTGGATGCCGCTGGTTGGGGGTTAGTGGGGTGCGAGGGTGAGGGGGAGGAAGGTCGGAGGCGTGCCTGGGGAGTTGTATCACGCAGAGATGGGACTAGGGAGAGGTATGACCGGGCAGGGCTGCTGCTGCTTTCCATGCACCAGAAATGGATGCCGCTGGTTGGGGGTTAGTGGGGTGTGAGGGTGAGGGGGAGGAAGGTCGGAGGCGTGCCTAGTGAGTTGTATCACGCAGAGATGGGACTAGGGAGAGGTATGACTAGGCAGGGCTGCTGCTGCTTTCCATGCACCAGAAATGATGCAAGATACACTCATACAAGCACATGGGACAAAAGAGGGGGTGATGCTACAGTAAGGCTATAGTGTAGCTCGACCAGATTGAGTGATGCTGGTGAGGTGGTATAATGGACAAGTTTGGAGGTAGCTTTGGTTTGATCAAGCTTAAGCCTAGATGGTTTTGCAAATTTTTATCATAAGATGGCTTGTGAAGGAGTTTGAAAAAAAACTTGTACTGGACAAGGTGAAAGAATGGTACTAGTGTGTGGATGGGGTCAAGATATTTCTCCAAGATTTACTTGGGATTTGTCAAATGAGTTTTAGTCCACTTAAATCTATTTATTCAAAAAGTGCAAAAGTGGTTTATAGGATCTCATTTGGTAAATTTACATTGGACAATGTTGGATTTTGGATTGGGATGGTCCCAAGTGTGAATACACACTTAGGGGAATTTTCCCAAGATTTATTTGAGGATAAAAATATTTAAAACAATTATTATTCCAATTTAGCCATTTAAGAAAATGGGCAAAAAGAAATAATAAGGCTCTTCGAAAATATTTATTTTGAAGTGGGGAGATAGGGTATGATATATAGGACTCAATTGAGCAAAAGTTGAGGAAGTGTTTTGACAAAAACCAAACTTTCCTTTAGGGAAGGAGTTTTGGAGATTTTGTTTATTAAAGAGATTAAATTGAGTTGGAGCCATAATAATTATGGATAATATTTGATAAATCTTGGTGATCAAGCTAGATGATGTTGACAAGGTGTAGCAAGCATTTGCAACATTGGTATTGGAGAATCCATGTTGATTTTGGTGAAATTCCCTATATTAAGGATCTAGGGTTATGTTAATTTCATACCATCAAAAAATGGTTGTATCTTGGAATTCAGATCTCCCCTTGGGGCATGGGGTAGATGGACGGATAGACCAAGGGATTTATATTGCAATGGTGTAGGGGTTTGAGCTTGATCCTTCTTGAGATCACCAAGTCATGCTTTCAAACTTTGAATAAAATATTCCTGCCAAAGCAGACTACCAACTAGCCTTCAAAACCTTGTGGGTTTAAGAAGCACAAGGATCCACTTGGAAAAAGTGAAGTATAGTTTGATAGATATATATGTGTAGAACACAACCATGCAAATATTTGGTCCATAGAAGGTTGGATGATGGTGTGAGCTTCTGTCAAAGTAGGCATGATGACTAGATTTGCAGGAATAGTTATTTTCTTGATTGCAAAACCATCAAGAACAAGTGGGTTGGAGGATGACCTAACCTAGAGCAAGAGTGTCCCATGGTAGTCCTTAGGATGGTAAACAATATGGTTCAAGTACATTACCAAAATTCACAAGGGTTGAGAAAGGAAGACATCCAAAAAGGTAATGTTGAAACAATTTCCAGACTTAGTCAATTTTCGAAGTTTTGTGGATTTTGACTAGAGTATGAGAGGGGATGTTTTTGAGGGGTTGCAAGGTACCCAAGCATCATCAAGTGGATGATGTTGAAGTGTAGATTGATTAGGAGGGATCCTTGCTTGATATGGGTCTTCATTGACTTGGAAGCTTCTAGAATGGATCACTGCAGAATTGATCTGGTTAAGGGTTTTAGATGATCACCTAGTATCTATGGATTAGGTCCTGGTTGTATTCTTTCTTAAGGGGTGAGGATTTGGAAACCTCTTGATCCTAGTGATGAGCTCCTAGAGTAACTCATACTATCTCCTAAGCAAACAAATCAAGCAGCAGATCAAGGCAATTCATCTTACAAACAAATCAACTACTACTGGGGTTATCACCAATCTTAGCTTGAGGTAAGGATGGGTATTTTGAAATAGGTTGGAGTTGAACAAGGTAAGATCCCTGGTATCCCTGCCAAGAGTAAAATCCAAAAGCTTACAAAAAGGTTTTGGAGGTCCTAGAGCTAAGCGTAGTTGAAGGTTCTGTCTACAAAACATCAGGGGATTATATTATATAACTCTCCATAGTTGTGTCAATAGAAGTTACAAAAATAGTTTTGGTTACATAGGCATCTTGGATCATGTTTTGAAATGCCAGAACATTTGAGAATATGGAAATTAAGCCAAGACTATTTTGGGAAGTAGCTATTGTCAACTGGTGTTAAGGTAAGGACTATATCATCTAATACACATTCATATGCATAATCATATCCAAACAACAAGCAAACACTTCAGCATTAAACAAGAAAAAGTTTTTGGTCCCCCTGATTTTTGCATTCTGGACAAATAATCAGGGTTGCTGAAATTGGGATGTTACAGAAAAGTTCCGCGAAAGATTTGTATAGTTATATTTTGCAGTTTTTATCCAACAAGGAAAGGTACGAAGCTAGAGAGGGACGGAAACGGAGCCTAGGTGGCCCACACCACCCTGTGGCGTGGGCCCACCCCTGGCCACGCCACCAGGTGGTGTGGCCACCTCGGACACCGTCGCCGACCCGTTTTCTCCTAGTACCTTCCTTTTGCTGTAAAACTCCATAATATATAATCCCCTGGATCCCCCGAGGTTCGTATATCGTGTTTTCGTTTCGATCTGTTTCTGACAGGTAGAGTCCTAGTTTTGGAGCCACAATGTCTTCCTCTTGATCAGCCAAGGAAGATTCCTCAGCGGATATCATCAACCCATACATGCGTGAGTTGAAGATTCATCCCAAGGAGTTGCTGCTTGAAGAAGGGGAGGTACAGATAAAAGAAGTTCAAGGCCCTAAAGGTGAAGGAAGTCTGGAGGACAGGATGGAAGCGCTGGAGCAAGAAGTCTTTAGGTACAAGAAGATGGCGGAAAGCGAAGTGGATATCATCCATAAGATTTGTTCCGAACTCATCGCCGAGCACCAAAAGGAGACTACTGAGCTCAAGGATGAAATCCTCTCACTCCACCAAACAACCAACCAACTGCAAGCACAGCTCTATGACGTTCAAAATCAAAATTGTGAGTATGAGGTTAGGTTTAAACGCATAAGTGTTGCTGCTAGTTTTAGGATGATGGAGACCAGGATTTTTTTTTTTGATGGGGAGCCTTTACCTTGGAAGTCCGACGAAGATGAGAGAACACCACCACCATTGAAGGAGTAATTCGTCATCAGGTTTTGGCATCCCCTTGGTTTGTTCCAAGCTTGGGGGTGTGCCGCGGTATCACATCACTATCTTCTATCTTTTTACCTTTTTAGTAGAGTCATATCATGAATAGAGAAGTTATCATGTAGGATGGTTTACATTATGGAAGTGTCCCCTCTCTCATTAGATATCTATGTATCCCTTGGTGTGAGTTGCCGTTATGGAATATTGATGAGAAGTTCTATCATTTACTCTCTTGCATATCTTATATTAGTTTTCAATTCATGGTTATATGATTGATCTTGTTGTTAGTATTGGTATCACTTTGGGATCATTGAGTTAATTTAGTTGGTTTTGGCAAACCTGGCTTGGTTAGTAGCAACACTATTTTTGAGAGTTGAATGAAAAAGATAAAAGTACTCTAAAGAAATATAATTTCATCATCTTTGTTTCTTGATTTCCTCATAAGTTTAGTATTCTCTTGTTAAGATCTTTTGTGATTCCAAGGAAGATTTCATGTTTGTTTTTATCACTAGTATGTTTGTTTGTTTCCTCCAACTCTTATACTTGCTACCCACCCTTGCTCGCCAAAAACCTATACTGAGAGGGATCCTTCTCGTGCATCCAGTACTTAAACCAAAACCTATGCCATTTGTGTCCACCATACCTACCTACTAGCACTATTGCTATTCCAAGTAAATTCATGTTTTTATCTACCTTCCAAATTAAACTTGTTATGTGAAAATTAGTGATAAAAGCTCTCACGAACTTGATGGCACACTTTACTTTTTTTGCATCTAATAAACTTGAACCATTGTGCCCATCTATGTTGCGTATATGCTCGCGCTTTGTAAGTTGTGAATTAGCAGAACCATGTTGTCATGAGGAACGCTTTCAACATTGCACTAGTACTTTGTACCTAGTTGATATCATGTTCTTTTGTCTATGGATGTCTTCGGTGTGAAATGAAAGGGGAGCTTGTAAGTCCATAGAGTTATGTATGTGTGTTAGAGAAATACCTGGGCCACCGGTCTAATCCATGCTGTCATGGTGGAAACCTGCAGCGTAACCATAATGAGCATCTATGAAGCATTCTTCTTATATAAAAAAGAGATAGAGATTGAGAAAAAGAGAAAAAAGAAAAAAAGGAGATGAGAAAAGAGGAAAGAGAGAAAAAATAACCATATTTCCATGGTAAATAAGAAGATTGTTGAGCTGCTCTTTGTCTGCTTTCCTTGTCATTTTGATATGGGGATTCTTCCGTATCATCGGGCAAGGGGTACCCCGTTGGCGGTTCTCCATGATACACATGTGCTTACTATGACAAGAACTTACTAGTGACTAAACTTGAGTATCATGAGGAGCGGCCCTCGTATTCAAGGGACATGAGATTTTCAACTTACAACTTGTCAAGCATATCCTCATATTTGATCACTTTAACCATAATCACCTAAAGATGCCTATGATAGGGGCAATGAGAGCTGAAAGATAATAAGTACCATAATTTTTGGGAGCTCTTTATGAAACTTGAAATCCCCGCTTCCCTCTGCGAAGGGCCTTTCTTTTACTTTTTAGTTGAGTCAGTAAACCTATTCCCTTCTATCTCAGCAAGTATTTTGAGTTTTTGTATTTCATTCATTCATATGATTTATTCAATCATGTTTCTTATGTTCTTTGTTTGGCACATTTGCTCTTATCTTAGTGTCTACTACTCTGAAAGCTATCATTGAAAATCAGTTATTTGTGAACTCCAGCAAATTGTCACCTATTCTTCGACCAAGAGCTAAGTTTGCCATAACCAATTACGATTCACTTTATGTATCTTTATTGTGTTTCCTTTACCTATTGCAAGTTAATTTATATAATTGTGAGTTGTCTGCTATTATGATCTATGTATTGATGAATGTGATGCTTCCTGTCCGTATTCTTTTATCAACTCTTCACTCCATAAACCCGAGGCCATGTTTATTGAGCTCAGTTTCGCTTGGGGACAAGCAAAGTCTAAGCTTGGGGGAGTTGATACGTCCATTTTGCATCACTATTCTATATCATAATTTACTGTTATTCATTGATATATTTCATATTAAGAGATGATACTTATGTTATTTCATCTGTTTTTGCATGGTTGATGTCTTTTGGAGCATGGACCGCTGTAGTCAGGATTCTGATGGAAAAGGTGCTGTTTGGAGGCAAAATTCGCGAAGATCATAAAATCCGGGAAAATACATGGAAAATCCTATTTTTCTAGAAGACGAAGAAAGCCAGAACGGGAAGTGGAGATGGGCCACAGGGGGCCCACACCACCCCTGGCGCGGGCCACCCTGGACTGCGCCACCAGGTGGTGTGGCCGCCCTAGTCCACCCCTGGCTCTCCCCTTTGGCGTATATTATCCTCCCGAAACCCTAAGACTCTGGGAGCAACCACAGAAAGATTTCGCCATCTCTGTGGGGCGGAAAACACCGAGAGACAAAGATCTCTCCGGCAGACAGAATTCTGTCGGGGGAATTCCTTCCCGGAGAGGGTATATCGTCGCCATCAACACCACCATCAAGCTGGTCTTCATCGAGATCATCATCATCATCACCAGCATCACCACCACCATCATCTCGATGTAACAATTGGGTTGAATCTTGCATAGTTCTTAGGGGAAACTTTCCCGGTGTTGATTACTCCTTGTAGTTGATGCTATTGAGTGGAACCATTGAATTATTGTTTATGTTCAGATTGTTATACATCATTATTCCATCTCTGATCATGATCCATATGATGTCTTGTGAGTAGTTCGTTTTGTTCTTGAGGACATGGGAGAAGTCATGTTGTTAGTAGTAGAATTGTGTTGAGAAAGATTCAATGGTTTGTTAATTAAGTTGTGGTGTACTTCTTCTAGTGGTGTCATATGAACGTCGACTACATGACACTTCACCTATATGGGCCTAGGGGAATGCATTGTGTATTTAGCTACTAATCGTAGGGGTTGCCGGAGTGACAGAAACCTGAACCCCCATTCGGAAACCATTGCACAAGGGACGTCAGGGTCTTAGAGTTTAAAGCTATGGTTAGGCTTCTACCTTAATTACTTTCTTGTACTTATAGATGATTGCAAGGGGTATAATCACAAGTATGTATTAGTCCTAGGAAGGTCCGTACATTAGCATAGGTTCACACACACAACACTTAGAAAGCTAAATAATATTAATCAACTATATAAAGTGAAAGCACTTTACGATATTTCGTGTGTCATCGAGAACGTTTGGTCATCTTAAGTGATACAACCGGCTTGTCCTTTGCTAAAGAAAGGATTGGGCCACTTGCTGCATTTATCCTTATTGTCTTTTATTTACTTGTACTTTATTTACTTGCATTATGAAAAACCCCTAAAAATCCGTTTGCTAAGTATTTACAGGGAATTCCTGATCCCTACCACTAGCCAGCACCTTCTGATCCTCGTTGGGTTCGACACTCTTACTTATCAAAAATACTGCGATAAACCCCCTATACTTGTGGGTCATCAGATCCCTATGTGGTTTGTGAAAACAACATACATGCAATGACACTAGTGGATCCATATGTGGTTTGTGAAAAGAACACACATGCAATTCCATTGGTTGATCCATGTGGTTTGTGGAAAGAACAGACATGCAATGACTATAGCTGTTCCATATGTGGTTTGTGGCAAGAACACACATGCAATGACATTGGTGGATCAATGTGTTTTATGAAAACAACATACATGCAATGAATCCGATGCATCCATATGTGGTTTGTGAAAAGAACACACATGCAATGACTCTAGTGCTGGTTTTAATATAAGAACACACATGCAATGACTATAGTGGGTCCATATGTAGTTTGTGGAAACAACACACATGCAATGACTATAGTGGATCCATATGTGGTTCATGAAAAGAACACGCATGCAATGAATCTAGTGCTAGTTTCATGAAAAGAACACACATGCAATGACTCTAGTGGATCCATACGTGGTTCATGAAAAGAACACACATGCAATGACTAGTGGATCCATATGTGGTTTGTGGAAAGAACATACATGCAATGACTCTAGTGGATCCATATGTGGTTCATGAAAAGAACACACATGCAATGACTCTACTGGATCCATATGTGGTTCATGAAAAGAACACACATGCAATGACTCTAGTGGATCCATATGTGGTTAATGAAAAGAATGTACATGCAATGACTCTAGTGGATCCATATGTGGTTCATGAAAAGAACACACATGCAACGACTGTAGTGATCCATATGTGGTTTGTGGAAAGAACACGCATGCAATGACTCTAGTGGATCCATATGTGGTTCATGAAAAGAACACCCATGCAATGACTCTAGTGCTGGTTTAGGATAAGAACACACATGCAATGAATCTAGTGGATCCATACGTGGTTCAAGAAAAGAACACACGTGCAATTACTCTGGTGGATCCATATATGGTTTGTGGAAAGAACACACATACAATGGCATTGGTTGATGCATATGTGGTTCATGAAAAGAACAAACATACAATGACATTGGTTGATCCATATGTGGTTTGTTATTACAAGAACATACATGCAATGACTCTGGTGGATCCATATGTGCTTTATGGAAAGAACACACATACACTGACTCTAGTGCTGGGTTTAGTATAAGAACACACATGAAATGACTCTAGTGGGTTCGTATGTGGTTTGTGGAAAGAACACACATGCTATGACATTGGTTGATCCATATGTAGTTTGAGAAAAGAACACACATGCAATGACACTAGTGCTAGTTTCATGAAAAGAACACACATGCAATGACTATAGTTGTGGTTCATGAAAAGAACACACATCCAATGACTCTAGTGTTGGTTTTGGGGAAAGAAGACACATGCAATGACTCTAGTGGATCCATACGTGGTTCATCAAAAGAACACACATGCAATGACTCTAGTGTTGGTTTTGGATGAGAACACACATGCAATGAATCTAGTGGATCCATATGTGGTTCATGAAAAGAACACACGTGCAATTACTCTGGTGGATTCATATATGGTTTGTGCAAAGAACACACATGCAATGACATTGGTTGATCCATATGTGGAAAGAACACAAACGCAAAGACATTGGTTGATCCATATGTTGTTTTTGAAAAGAACATACATGCAATGACTCTGGTGGATCCATATGTGGTTTGTGAAAAGAAGAAACATGCAATGACATTGGTTGATCCATATATAGTTCATGAAAAGAACACACATGCAATGACATTGGTTGATCCATATGTGGTTTGTCATTACAAGAACATACATGCAATCACTCTGGTGGATCCATATGTGGTTTGTGAAAAGAACACACATGCAATGACATTGGTTGATGCATATGTGATTTGTGGACAGAAAACACATGCAATGACATTGGTGGATCCATGTGGTTTGTGAGAAGAACACACATGCAATGACTCTAGTGGATCCATATGTGGTTTGTGAAAAGTACACACATGCAATGACTCTAGTGCTGGTTTTTGTATAAGAACACACATGCAATAACTCTAGTGGGTCCATATGTGGTTTGTGGAAAGAACACACATGCAAGGACATTGGTTGATCCATATGTGGTTTGTGAAAAGAACACACATGCAATGACATTGGTGTATCTATGTGTTTTATGAAAATAATAGACATGCAATAACTCTGGTGGATCCATATGTGGTTTGTGAAAAGAACACACAGGCAATGACATTAGTGGATCCATATGTGGTTAGTGAAAAGAACATACATGCACTGACTGTAGTGCTAGTTTCATGAAAAGAACATACATGGAATGACCCTAGCTGTGGTTCATGAAAAGAAAACACATGCAATGACTCTAGTGCTGGTTTTGTGAAAAGAACACACATACAATGACTCTGGTGGATCCACATGTGGTTTATGATAAGAACACACATGCAATGACTATAGTGGATTGAAACGTTGCTAACATATCCATTATTTTTGATGTTCCATGCTTGGTTTTATCTACTTTCTTATGTTTTGTCCACACTTTGGAGTACTTTCTATACACTTTCTTGGATAAACCTATTAACAAGAGCCACAGTGCCAGATGCCTGTTTTTTGCTATTTTTGGTTCCAGGAAAGTCAGAAAATGAATATTCTCGGAATTGGACGGGACAAAAGCCAGAGTCAGTTTTTCACCGAGGGACACAAGGAGCCAGAATACGAGACGGAGAGGGGCCAGGGGCGCCACACCACCTGGCCTCACGGCCCAACCTAGCCCATGCCAGGGGGTGGTCTGTCCGCCTCCGGCATCCCCTAGGCCTCCCCTTTCGCCTATAAGATGCCTCTGATACAGAAACCCTAAGTACCCGATCAAAATTCCACGAAAGAGTTTGTAGCCGCTGTCATCTCCATCCCTAGATCGGGAGGGATCCGAAGCTCTTACCGGTACCCTGCCGGAGAGGGGAATTCACCCTGGAGGCCTTCTTCATCACCATGCAAGCCTCCGGTGTGATGCGTGAGTAGTTCATCTCTGGACTATGGGTCCATGTAGCAGCTAGATGGCTGGTTCTCCTCCTTTGTGCTATCATGTTTAGATCTTGTGAGCTCCATTCATGATCAAGATCATCTATTTGTAATTCTACATGTTGTGTTTGCAGGGATCCGATCGATATTGAGATGCTATTTTAGATTGATTATTGATTCTATCATGTCTTTGTTATTTGTGATCTTTCATGCTTTCCGTTGTTAGTAGCTATCCTGGCCAAGTAGATACTAGTAACTCCAAGAGCTAGTATTTATGCTCGATAGTGGGTTCATGCCTCTAGCAATCTGGGGAAGTGACCGAAATCTCTAAGGTACTAGATGTGTTGTTGCTACTAGGGAGAAAACAACAATCCTTTGTTCATAGAACAATCATATTGTTTACTTTACACGCAATGCGTAATGCAATTATTTGTTGCTTGCAACTTAATACTGGAGGGGGTTCGGATGATAACCTGAAGGTCGATTGTTAGTCATAGATGCAGTTGGACTACGGTCTATGTATAATGTTTTAATGCCCAATCGAATCTCAAAGGATTCAAGATGAGTAGTATATGCATGTATGCTTTCCCGATGTTTGTCAATTGCCCCGCTGTAATTTGTTCACCCAACATGTCATCTATCTTAAGGAAAGCCACCACTAGTGAACTATGGAGCCCGGTCCTTTCTTTTACCATCAATCTACAATCAACTGTTTACTGTTTTCGTTTTACTTTCTGCAAACTATTACTTTCTTCCACACAATACGTTTAATCCTTTGTTTTTAGCAAAACCGGTGAGATTGACAACCTCATCGCAAGTTTGGGGGAAAATTTTGTGGTTGTGTTGTGCAGGTCTCCACGTTGCTGCTGACGCCGGTAGGTGCGCCTTGCCAAAGTCTAGCTAGCAACACCTTTGAGGTGTTTCCTTGCTCCTACTGGATTGATAACCTTGGTTTCATAACTGAGAGAAAACTTGTTGTTGTGCTCATCATACCTTCCTCTTGGGGTTCGCCAACAAGCTCGATATATTTTGGGCTAAGCAACTTATTTTCTGGCGCCATTGCCGGGGAGTCAAGGACATATTCACAGGGGAGTCCTTCATAACCGATATTTTTACATTGTTATTTTTGTTTTTCTTAGTTTATTTTTGCTTTGTTTGCTTGTTTCTTTATCAAAAACACAGAAAAAATTAGTTATACAACTTTGCTTTCTTTATTAAAAACACACAAAAAATGACTACTCTAGAAAATACTAAGTTGTGTGACTTCACTAGCACAAACAACAATGATTTCATGAGCACACCTATTGCTCCACCTGTTCCTGAAGCTACTTTCTTTGAAATAAAACCTGCTTTACTCAATATTGTTATGAGAGAACAATTTTCCGGTATTGGTAATGAAGATGCTGCTGCTCATCTAAATAACTCTGTTGAACTTTCTGAGATGCAAAAGCAGAGGGATATAGATGGAGATATCATTAAGCTTAAATTGTTTCCTTTCTCTTTGAGAGGAAAAGCTAAAGAATGGTTGAATTCCTTAACTAGGAATAGTATTGATTCTTGGACTACATGCAAGGATGCTTTCATTGGAAAATACTATCTTCCTGCTAAGATTATATCTATGAGAAGTGACATAATGAAGTTTAAACAATCTGATAATGAACATGTTGCTCAAGCTTGGGAAAAAATGAAATCTTTAGTAAAGAATTGTCCCACTCATGGACTAACTACTTGGATGATTATCCAAACCTTTTATGCTGGATTGAACTATTCTTCAAGAAATCTATTGGATTCTACTGCTGGAGGTACCTTTATGACCATTACTTTGGGTGCTGCAACAAAGCTTCTGGATAATATGATGGTTAACTATTTTGAATGGCTTTCTGAAAGAGCTCCACAAGGTAAGAAGGTAAATTCTGTTGAAGAAACCTCCTCCTTGAGTAATAAAATTGATGTTATTATGTCTATGCTTGTTAATGGGAAATCTCATATTGATCCAAATCATGTCCCCTTAGCCTCTTTGGTTGCTCAAGAAGAGCAAGTTGATGTGAACTTTATAACAAATAATAATTTTAGTAGCAATGCCTATAGGAATAATTTTGGTAATAACAATTATAGGCCATATCCTCCCAAAAATGGTAATGCTTATGGAAATTCCTACAACAATAATAGGAGTGCTCCCTCTGAACTTGAAGTCATGCTTAAAGACTTTATTAGTAAACAAACTGCATTCAATAAAACTATCGAGGAAAAACTCTCTAATGCTGAAAGAAATATAGCATCATTGACTGAAGCACAATCTTCTTTGAATAAAATGGCTGCTAAACCTAAAACTAATGAGAAACCCTTTGCTTCTACTAATGCCATACAAGTTAGAATTGATGAAAATGTTAGACTATTAGCTGAATTGCATGCTAAGTGGGAAAGGAAAGATGAAATTGCTAGAAACATTAGTGTTTCTACTATCACTACCACTAGTGTTGAGGCTAGTAATAGTTCTACTACTTTAGATGATAATTATGATTTTGATCTTGATGGTTGCAATATCTCTGAAGTAATTAAGTTTCTACAAAAGCTTGCTAAAAGTCCTAATGCTAGTGCTATGAATATGGCCTTTACAAAACACATTACTGATGCTCTCATAAATATTTAAGAATAAAATATGAAACATAAAGCTTCTATTCCTATAAAACAAGAAGATGGTTGGGAACCCATCATTAATATGAAAGTGAGTGAATTTGATTTCAAAGCTTTATGTGATCTTGATAGTAGTGTTTCTATTATGCCTAGAAGGATTTATGATATGCTTGATTTGCCACCATTGGAAGATTGTTATTTGAATGTCGCACTTGATGATAATGCTAAAAATAAACGCATGGGGAGTATTAATGATGTTCTTATTATGGTTAACAATGCCTATGTCCCCGTTGATTTCTATGTTTTGGATGTTGAATGCAATGCTTCTTATCCTATTACTTTGGGAAGACTCTTTCTTAGAATTGTTGGTGCCATTATTGATATGAAAGAAGGCACCATTAAATATCAACTCCCACTCAAAATGGTATAGAACACTTCCCTAAGAAGAGAGAGAAGATTTCTTTTGCTTCTCCTATGAAAACGAAATTTGCTCTTAATGCTTCTTCATTGGAGAACACTTGATCCTTTTTCTTGCTTATGTCTAACTTAAAGGCGTTAAATAAAAGTACTTATTGGGAGATAACCCAAAAGTTTTAGATGAGCTTGGAAGTTATTACTTATGTAATAACCGCTTCTTATATTTTTTATTTGCTTTTTGTGCCAAGAGTAACCTCTAATGAGAGAGGAGTAATGATTGGGAAAGTTGCTGTCCTGAAACAGATTTGTGTGCTTCACCGTAAAAATTCGTATCGCTATACGTCCTTTTGAGGCATGAATTTTTGTGCTTTTGTCCCAGGTTGTTATCTAACTTTCGTTAGTTCAACACTTTTAGATTTGAGCAACAGAAGGTCTTTGAAAAAATTTCTATTTACCTATTGGTCTGTTTTGACAGATTTCTGCCATTATTTGCATTTGCTTCTTGTTAGCTCCTTTTTGAGTTCTTTTGGGCAATTGAGCTTTTTGAGGGAAGTGCTACATTAAGTTTTGTTTTAATGGAAGTTTTATTGGTGTTGGAACTTAACCCCAAGACTTATTATCTTGAGTGCACTAATCTTGCTAATAAAGATTGTGTGAAGTTTTGTATGAAGGAAAAATTTCAGGTGTATGGAAGGAGTGAGTAATGAGATGAAGAATGGACTAAAGCTCAAGCTTGGGGATTCCATGCATGTCACCCCAAGAAATACCAAGAATTACAAGCATCAAAGCTTGGGGATGCCCAAGGCATCCCCTTCTTCATCAATAAAAATCCTAGGTTTGTTCCAAACACTTTATTTTTATTGTTCCATGCACAGTTGTGTTATTCTTGGAGCGTCTTTTTTTCATTTTTGTTTTGGTTTTTTGTTTGCTTGGTTTTCTTAGTTTTCTGAATAAATTGGTTGGACCTCCTCTTTCATACATTGGTTTCAAATAGTTTGGTTTGGATTGGAAAAGAGTAGGAAAGTTCATGCTTAAGTGGTAAAAAGAGCTTGTTTTTGTTGTAGCCTAAGCTTTGTCATGCCATGCTTGATATTGTTTTCGATCTATGCTTAGTACTCTTTGCTGTAGCATTACATGTTATAAACAATTGAGATTGCTTAATGTGCCTTTGAAGAATCATGCGTTGTTTTAGCATATTAAAGCATAGTATTGTGGTATTCTCCTTTGATGCTTTATTTCGTTAACTTGGCGCATGCTCACACCATGTTATGACTATCCCAGGCCACCATAAGCCTTTATAATCCTTTAGTTTTCAACTTGTAGTATCACTTTATGCTTTTATTAATGATGTTTTGTCGCTCTGCATGATTATGGCCATTATTGCTCTCTTAATTGGTCGCTCCCAGTCTTTTGCTAGCCTCCATAACCAAGTATGAGTTTCACTCATGCATCCAACTCCTAAAACCAAGTTATTCCAAAGAGTCCACCATACCTACCTATTAGCAAATGCTATTCCAAGTATATTCATGCTTTTTTTTACCTTCCAAATTGAACTTGTTATGAGGAAACTAGTGATTAAAGCTCTCACGAACTTGATGGCACACTTTATTTTTCTTTCCCTTAATAAACTTGAACCATTGTGTCGTCTATGCTGTATATGCTTGCACTTATATGTTGGGGATGAGCAGAACCATGTTGTCATGGGGAACGCTTTTTGCACTTGTACTTTGTACCTAGTTGATATCATGCTCTTTTGTCTAGGGATGTCGTCGGTGTGAAATGAAAGGGGAGATTGTAAGTCCATGGAGCTATGTATGTCTATTAGAGAAACGCCTGGGCCGCCGGTCTAATCCATGCTATCATGGTGGAAACCTGCAACGTAACAATAATGAGCTGTCTATGAAGCATTCTTCTTATAAAAAAAGAGTCAAATATTGAGAAAAAAGAGAAAAAGGAAAGAAAAAAGCACCATTTTCCCATGGTAAATAAGAAGATTGCTGAGATGCTCGTTGTCTGCTTGCCTTGTCATTTTGATATGGGGATTCTTCCGTATCATCGGGCAAGGGGTACTCCGTTTTTGGTTTTCAATGATACACATATACTTACTATGACAAGAACTTACCGGTAACTAAACTTGAGTAGCATGAGGAGCGACCCTCGTATTCAAGGGACATGAGATTTCCAACTTATACTTCGTCAAGCATATACACCATATTTTGTTCACTTTAACCTTAATCACTTCAAGATGCTTATGATAGGGGAAATGAGAGCTGAAAGATAACAAGTACCATAATTTTTGGAAGCTATTTATGAAACTTGAATCCCTACTTCCTTCTATGAAGGCCTTTCTTTTACTTTTATGTTGAGTCTCCACCTTCTATCTTTATGCACCTACTTTGAGAGCATAGTGGCCATTCTTAGTTCTATGTGCATTGTCCCAAGACTTGTTGATTGATGCATAACTTTTATATTGCTTGTTTTAAACTATTTGTATCTAGTCACTCTTATGAACTTTGAAGGTGTCCTATGCATTTATGTTTGCTACTCTATAAGGAGAATATCATTTTGTGGCCCAAAAGTTGGGGTGTCCAGGCAACGCGGTACCCAAGTTCCCTTAAATTAGCCGGGATGACTACAGTTGGTGTGCCAAATACTCAGAGGGTCTTGTTCGGCACGAATTCAACTTTATGTTTCAATACAAAAAATCAGGCTAACAGCCGTCCCTGTCAGTTATCGCCGTTATGTCGCTCCCGTTGCTTAGGCAGGGTGGCTGTCACATAGGCTCGCAGCATTGGCATAGTGGATAGGACAACTCCCCTGCCCAGTGTATTGACATGACAAAACAGGGCACATGTATTGGCGTTATAATTATTTTTTGTTTACTCAGAAGCTGGAACGGCTACCGCCACGCGTCTCTCCTTGGACTTCTATCCCCGTCATTAACCATTACCATAAAAGCGCATTGACGGTTCCACCGTTCCCCTGCCTCGCAGAAACCACTCTTCTTCTTGTCATCTGTATTCTTCCTGTCTTCTCCTTGCCGCCATGGAAGGTCGTCGCACGCTAGAGATAAGCTTCACTACCTATGACAATAAGAAGATAGACGTTGTCTACACCAACGAGGAGGAGATAGTGGTGCGTGTCCTGAGGTTGTACGAGGGTTGGCTTGAGATAGACGAGGACAAGTTTGTGGTATTGGACCTCGACTACACCCTGGAGCACCCATATGAAGGGAGTGAAGTCACCGTCGTTGAACTGGCCATGCGGAAACACGTCCTCGTCTACCACCTCTCCCGGTTTGTAGATCTGCTCATCTTGGAACTACTGGATTTTATTTAGGACCAAATAAATTATGAAAAGACAATGTTGAGAGTCTTGATCTTGCATTTACTTAAATTTTCAAAATTATATTTAGATAATGATCTTGCATTGACAAATATTTGTAGTTACAAATTTTGGTGATGAAAAACTACATACTTTCAGGACTGACAGGAATTGTCCGGCGCTGCGCTAGTTCCTTGTAGAAAAGGGAATTGTTTTCTGGACTGTCGACAAAACAACTGATTTTTCGAAATTTTATCAAGAGGGAATTATAATTCCTGTGCACAACTGGATCGATATTCAAAGTCTTGTCAAGATCCTAGGGGGCTCGAGGAAGGATGGAATGGCATCACTCACAACTAGAATCCTCGATGAGTCATATGACAAAATGAAGGAAAATTTCCCTATGGATAGGCACGATTTCTGGGATGAGTGGCCGTTGTCTGATATAAACCTGAAGTATGCAGCCATAGATGCTTACGTGACCTACTAGCTGTACAAGAAGATCCATTTTTTTCTACGTTACCACATGTTTTGCCCTATTTGCAAGAGGGAAGACGAGCTTAGGGGAGCCCTTTGTAAAAAATGCAGAATAACTGAGTTTGAAGCTGCATAGAAAATGGTTGCATCTGAAGCAGCTAACAGAGAGCGATGTACTTATCTGGATCATAGGTGCCCAAGGAGTGCGTGATTTGCTTTTGACCGGCGGGGGCCTCGACTGGGACCTGGACAGGGACGGCGGCTGCATTCAACGCGTCGAGGGGGGCCGGCGAGGAGACGGGGGCCTCCTCCCCGGTGGAGGGCTCCTCTTCGGCGGCTCCGATGGTAGGGGATGGGGGCCTTGATGGGAACGGTGGCTATCATCGATGCCTCGAATGGGGCCTGGACAGGCACGACGGTTGCTTTCAACGCATCGAGGTGGACCGACGAGGAGAAGGGGGCGTCCTCACCGGCAGCCTCGAAGGCAACGATGGCCACCTTATCCTCCTCGGCCATTGCCAGCACGGACGGGTATTCTCTGGAGTTTGCGGATGCTGATGGGACGGTGGAGAGGGTTGCGTGGGGAGAGTGAGCGAGAGTGGAAGTGGGTGTGCGGAGAGGGGCTCTATAGTTAAGGTGGATGGAAGCAAGGCACATTTCGTTGCACCACCGTGCAATGCGCCGCGCAGTCTACTGCATCGTGCACCGCGACACGCGCACGGTACGTCATGTTTTTTCCCGGGCCATGCATGGCAGTTCTGTATTGAGCCACATGCAATGGGCGTATACACAATTTCTATGTACGAAGTTTGACACGGCCCTAAAATTGGCGATAGTTAAAAGTGGAAATTTAGAGGGGAAGGTAGGTGGCTGTACGGCGAGATTTGCGGGGTTGTGCTAGATCGAATAGAGGGATGTGTTGATGGCTGCGAGGGACTCGATGAAAGAGGGGCCCCGTTGGAAGTTAGATTGAGAGCTGCTGCGTAAAAAATGGGATATGTCTTATTAAAATCAAGTGGCAATAAATTGAAGCTGTCCATCGACGACCGTGCACTCGATGACGCATGTGTTGTGGCATAGTAGTAGTAGTAATAGGCTTTTCAGACTTGATTAAACATGACATGACCGCTCGACGAATTTTTCAATGGACAGCTTCATGTTCCTTCTTGTAGAAGTCTCGGTGAGGGAGACATCCGTGATGTCTCACGCTGTATTGTGAAGGGCACGACATGTGCAATGATCATCGTTGGATCGCACAGAATCAATGGTTGGTGCGTACGATCCGCATTACAACTATGACAACCAATCAGGGAGTACCAAACAGAGTGAGCATAGGTTTGGGCTTCTATGAAAGATAGAGAGAGGGGGCAAAACTGAGTAGTATAAAATTGGAAAGTGAGTGTCGTGTACAATGAAATACATGGATCAACCAATGGAATTGCATGTCAGCTCTTCTCACAAACCACATAAGGATACACCAGTGTCATTGCATGTGTGTTCTTTTCATGAACCACAACCAGTGTCATTGCATGTTTGTTCCTTTATACAAACCACACATAGATCCACCTAGTGTGATTGCATGTATTTTCTTTTCATGAACCACACATGAATCCACCAGTGTCATTGCATGTGTGTTATTTTCATGAACCACAACTAGACTCATTGCATGTGTGTTCCTCTAAACAAACCACACATGGATCCACCTAGTGTGATTGCATGTCGGTTTTTTTCACAAACCACACATGGATCCACCAGTGTTATTGCATGTGTGTTCTTCTCATGAACCTTAGCCAGAGTCATTCCATGTCAGTTCTTCTCACAAACCACATAAAGGATCCACCAATGTCATTGCATGTGTGTTCTTCTAAACAAACCACATAAGGATCCAACAGTTTCGTTGCATGTCTATTCTTTTCATGAACCACACCCAGTGTCATTGCATGTGTGCTCTTCTAAACAAACCACATAAGGATCCACCTAGTGTCATTGCATGTCTTTTCTTTTCATGAACCACACCTAGTGTCATTGCATGTGTGTTGTTCTAAACAAATGACAAAAGGATCCAGCAGTGTCATTGCATGTGTGTTCTTTTCCAGACCACAACTAGAGTCATTGCATGTGTGTTCTTCTAAACAAACCACACATGGATCCACCAAGTGTGATTGCATGTCTGTTCTTTTCAAAAACCACACATGGATACACAAGTGTCACTGCATGGGTGTTCTTTTCATGAACCAAATCTAGAGTCATTGCATGTATGTTCCTTCCACAAACCACATATGGATCCACCAGTGTCATTGCATGTCTGTTCTTTTCATGAACCATCCAGCAATGTCATTGCATGTCTGTTCCTCTAAACAAACCACGCATGGATCCACCTAGTGTGGTTGCATGTCTATTCTTTTCACAAACCACACATGGATCCACCTAGTGTGATTGCATGTATGTTCTTCTCACAAACCACATAAGGATCCAACAGTGTCATTGCATGTCTGTTCTTTTCATGAACCACACCCAGTGTCATTGCATGTGTGTTCTTCTAAACAAACCACATAAGGATCCACCTAGTGTCATTGCATGTCTATTCTTTTCATGAACCACACCCTGTATCATTGCATGTGTGTTCTTCTAAAAAAACCACATAAGGATCCACCAGTGTCATTGTATGTCCGTTCTTTTCATGAACCACACCAAGTGTCATTGCATGTGTGTTCTTCTAAACAAACCACATAAGGATCCACTAGTGGCATTGCATGTCTATTCTTTTCATGAACCACATAAGGATCCACCAGTGTCATTGGATGTGTCTTCTTTCTCGTGAACCACACAAGGATCCACTAGTGTCATTGTGTTGGGGTTCGCAGCATAGAAAAAAAAATCCTACGGTGGGAACTATACGCCAAGATCTATCTACTAGATAGAAGCAACGGGTGGATATACATCCATAGAGAACTTACCCTCAAAGACAACAAAGCTTTGTTAACGAGTTGGAACTCGTGGATGATGTAGTCGTACACTTGCCGATCTCAAGATCGTGATGAAGTCCAGCAGGTCTGGCTCCAGCACGTCCATCAGATCCAGCTCTAGCAAATCCAGCACCACCAAGTCCAGCACCGCAAAGCAGTGGTGTATCCGTGATCGCACACATGTCTGGTACCTCGACAACCTCCGTCCCTCGCTCCAGCATAGCAGCGGAAGCAGCAACTCCTTTCCCGATAAAGCCAACGGGAACATGTACCTCGCTAATCTGAGACCATGGGGAATAACTAGAGGGGGAGAGAGATCCTTCACGAGGAGGTGTGAGGAAGAAGGAGTGAGAGGGGGCCTTTTATAGGAGGAGGGGAGGGTGTCCCTTCACCTCCCCCATTCATGTGGTGGTAACCCCCTGCACATTAAAATGGCCCTTCACATTCTCTTTTAAAGTCTCCACTTTAAATGCATTAAATTTCTCCAAATTGAATGCTCTCTCATTTAATAAAACTCTTTTATTAATTTTATTCAGAATTTTGTTAATTAATTTAATTAACAAACATTAACATAAAACCCCCTACAACATTTCAATATTACATGCAAAACCAATTTTAGCAATTTCACCCGAAACAGTTTCGGTGTCTATCGAAATAATTCCAGCACTTTCTTAAATGTTTATCTGAAACATATTTGCTCCAAATGGTGTTGGTATCCCTTAAGTGTGTCACCCTAAGGTTTGTGAATAATGCAGACATGATCGAGACCCCTCTCCAATCGATAATCAGCAGCGGGACCTGGAGATCCGTACTGACTCGCACATATTCAACGATGACTCTTGTGATCATGTGAACATTTAACGTCGTAACTAAATCCCTTTGTCTTGCGATATATTACATGTCCGAGATTCGATCATTGGCATCCAAATACCCAGTTTAATCTCGTTACCGACATGCACTCTTTTCTCGTTCCCGTGATATAACATTCTAGTGATCACATCACTTGCTTGCAAGCTATTTCAATGTGATATCAGTGAGAGGGCCCAGAGTATATCTATCCGTCATCAGGATGGACAAATCCGACTCTTGATCCATGAGCCTCAACATAACACCTTCGTAGCACTGAACCCACCTTTATAGTCACCCTGTTACGGTGTGACGTTTCATGTTATCAAGATACTCTTCCGGTGTTAGCAATTAACATGATCTCATGGTCTAAGGACTAAGATTACTTCATATGATGTTATAGCAATATAAACATAATGACTTTTGATCGTACTGCTATACTTCGGATGAATGTTCATCACATCATTCAACTAATGTTGTGACCTCGTTATTAACAACATCCAATGTCCATGATCAGGAAACCTTGATCATCTTGTTAATCAACGAGCTAGTTTATATGAGAGGAATTACTAGGAACTTTGTATTTTGTTTATTAAACACACATGTATTAACGTTTCCAATTAATACAATTATAGCATGCAAAATAAACATTTATCATAAACATGGAATAAGATAATAACCACTTTATTATTGCCTCTCGGGCATATTCCCTTCAGTCTCCCACTTGCACTAGAGTCAATAATCTAGTTTGAAAAACGTTGCGTATTGAACACCTATGGCTTTCTGGTGTTGCATATACGCGATTGCTAGTGGTTAACATAATCTCCGGATCTGACAGTTTCAGATCCGTGTGTATTTGCATGTCTTTGCATCTCTACGCATCACTCATTCTCAAATGAGATGGCATTGTATAAATTTGGTCCTTTGGTGAGACCTTTAGTTCGTTCGAGTTAAAATATGTTGATATTATTGTCATACAATATATCTTCATAGTATTAGCCCACTTTGAACCACACCTAGTTTGATAACAAACTACTTAACACAAATGCCCTCCTTTGCTGCTACTATAGCAGTTATATACTTTGCCTTTTGTTGTAGTATCCGTCACAATGTTTCAACTTTGGAACTGATCCAAATCCATCATGGAACAATCTTTCCATTAGTGCCACCCATAGTCTAAATTGAGATAAATTTAATTTGTATCTTGTGACAAAACTAGTATCAATGCAACACTTTACAATGAACTACCTTTAACTATTTGTCACTTATACATGATATATTCTTAGTTCTTCCAAAGCTCATAAGAATATCTTTACTATTGTCCAATGATCATCTTATGAATCATTCTGGTATGTGCTCATAACATTTAGAGCATAGGATATTCTAGATATATACATATCATGGCATAATGGATCAAAATCTTCATGTGATTTTACTCACCAAGTGTTGAAACACTTGAATCTTGATACAATCCTTTCCATGTAGCAAGAACCTTTCTTGTTGTTTCTATATTGAACCCTTTCAATATCTCATATATGTATGTCTTGCACAACCATATTAGCGCCTCAATCTATCCATATAGATATTGATGCCAAATATTCCGGTTTTGCCCAAGTCTTTCATCGAAATATTATTTTAATGAAATTCTTAACTTGTGTCTATAGAAGATACATCATTTCCCATCAACAATATGTCATCTACATAATGTATTAGAAATATGTCTCAGCGCTCCCACTTAATTTCTTGCAAATTCAAGCATCTTCATCATCTCCGATGAATTTAAACTCTTTTAATAGTTTCATCATGGTGAAGATTCCAACTCCGCTATGCTTACTTCAACTATTGAAGTTTGCATGCCCTTTTAGCACCCTTTGAATTAACAAAACCCTTCGGACCGTGTCTTGTACACATCCTAGGTAACCATTCTATTAGAAGAACATTGTTTTGTTTGTTCAACTACCATATATCAAATTATATGTAGTGGTTGCTACATTAATCCGTCAAGACTAAATATCGCTATGAAAGATCAAATCTTGTCATAGTCAACTCCATGAACATTGTCGTAAACTTCTTTCCGACATGTCGACTATTTCATAGATGTTAAACATCCATGTATATTTCTTTATAGATCTAAACACGACCGACAGGCTTCACGCCTTTCCGGAGGGTCTTCCAAGTTCAGAAACTTGATTTCTCGTGTATGGATACTATCACGGATTCTATGAATTCTAGTCTTTTTATGGGGTCAGGGCCCATCATCGCTTCTTTACATGTAGTCGGTTCATCATTGTCAAAACAATAATGACATGCTTATCAAATCACACTATTTGATTCTTACCGACCCACACGGTTCAATAGGAACTCTGATCTCCGAGATCACAACCTTTCTAATCACGGGAGCCATGAGCATTGTGGCCACTACCGGGACACTTTCCAGCGCTGCGCTACTTATCACATATAGCTAAGGTTCAACAACCTTATCAAAGTTCTATTTTCCTCCCACTTAACTTTTCGCGAAAAATTCCTTCTCAAGAAACTTGACGTTCCAAGTAACAAACTCTTTTGTCCTCGGTGTTATGGAGAAATTCCCAACAAATTCTTTGCGATAACCTACAAAGACTTGCTTATCCGACTTTGGTTGTAAACATTTTACTTATGCATAGCATACCAAAATTTAAGAAAAGACAATTTGGGTTTTATCCCAAACCATAACTTATATGGTGTCATTTCAATGGATCTCGATGGTGCTCTTTTTAGTGTAAAAGCGGTAATCTCTAAAGCTTCAATCCTTAAAACATAATGGCAGTTTTATAAATGACACCCTTGATCTTACCATGTCAAACATGGTTTGATTTCATCTCTCGAATATGCCATACTCCTATGGTTTACCGGAAAACACAAATCATGGAACAATTCCTCAAATCTAAGTGTTTTGCTAAACATGTAACTCAAATATCTTCTTTTATGATCAAATCATAAACTCTTTTATTTTCTTGTTACAATGATTTTTCTCTTCATCTTGAAAGTCTTTGAACAATTTTCAAATGTTTCATACTTCGTCCTTATTAAGTAAATATATAGATATATTCACTCAAATTTCCGGAGAAAGCATATAAAGCAAAAAGATCCATCGCATATGGCTACATATAATGGACTATATACATCAATATGTATAATATTTCCAATAAGTTAGTCATCCGTTCCTCTTTGGCCTATGGACGGAGTTTCAATTATCTCGAGGAAAGTCTCACAAGCGTCAATTGATCAAAATCAAAGACTCCAAAAATCCATCAGCATGGTTTTTCTTCATGTTTTCTTTCCAATATAATTTAAACAGCGATGTCACTTCATAAGTGATCTTTCAATCATTTGTCTTGCGAAATTTTAGCAATAGTGTTTATGGATGTGATTTCTCCCACTAGACTTGTAAAAGTTCATCCATCCTTTATGGAATACGTTAATTATTTGAACAACCATTGTTCTCATAATACCAGAACAAAATAACAATTATTAAAAAAAATCTTGAAGGCAAGGTTTAACGACAATGAAAAACACAATAACACTTTATTTGTTTTTGATGAACATCATCACATATTCTTTTGCTAGTTACTTTGGCCATTGCAGTTCATGAATTGCGTTGTTCTGTATGACAATTCACACCAACCAATTCGGTATCCAATACCGATATCCAATACCTAAGAACCACATTGTTTAACAAGCAAGGAATACAGCCATAACATGTATATCTTTTATATACCTAAGTTGGACATATCCAACCTTTTCTTTTCTGCCAAATATTTTATAGATTCTCTTTCAACAATTCCTTTTCTTTTAAAATAATCTATCAACATCAATAGTGGTGTCATTCACATGACACATAGTACAACGTGTATATAGTCAAATACTAATACCTTTGGACTTGCACTTTGAAGTGGATCACCATCATCAAATGTTTGGTGTTCTTTCAAAAATCCATTATTTAGTAATCTATTTGTGTAGTAAACATTTTACCTACATCTTATATTCATCCTTATCATGACAACTTTTATGATCAAGCTACTATAGCCTATAAGGAAGAATCGCGAGTATAATGTTAGTTCCCAAAACCTTTTTGGGAGATCCGGATGCTTATCATCTCCATCCTTCACAAATTCTCATACAATATGAGAACATGTATTTTGCTAAATTATACTCTATCATAATGCAACCAAAAACATTGTTTCAGATATCACAATATCTTCCACACATGATGGTTTCTGAAACAATTTTTCAGCTCCTTGATAATCTTGATATTAAAACAACTTTTGAATATCAAAAATCATGGAGGCAAACATGATACTTTAGATACTAACATTGGAATTATTTCTCTTGATTTAATACTACTTATTAAAATTCATGGAGTAAATAGAGTTTGCTGAAAGTTTGCAATAGGACTTCTAAACTTTTAAATTGACATTCAAAACAATACGATACCAGTTCGTAAAGTAAATATCCAGAATTCTATAGTTCTATTATCTCAATTAAAACTAAGCATAAGGTAGTGAACAGACGCTAATGACTACAACAAATTATGCAAATTCACTTCGATTTAGTTTATGAAAAATTGAGTTCGACTAATCCAAATTAGAAATGAACTCCCACTCAAAAACGACATCCCTCCTGCCTTTTTGGTGATTACATGAACCAAATCCACTACACCAAGTCCAATCATCACGTGAGTCGGTGTAGCTTCAAAGGAGAGCATCAATATGGGCATCATATCAACTATATGACTCGTGCTTAACCTTTCGGTCTGTGTTCCGAGGCCATGTCTGTACATGCTAGGCTCGCCAAGTAAGAACCTTAGTACTCGCATGTGTAAAACTGTCTTACACCCGTTTGTATGAAAGCGTAGAGTCAAGTACACCCGATCATCACGTGATGTCTCAAAACACGATCCATAGAACGGTGCATACTTAGGAAGAACACATTTTTATCTTGATAAATAAATGAGGGATCATCTTAAAATGCTACTAAAATGCCAAACTAGCAATATAAGATGCAAACATCTAATGTGTAAAGTGAGATGATATGGCCCAAGCATTTGATCTCTATCATTTGCATCGTGGTATGATCTCTATCATTCCTTTGTGTGTAAGGCCAAGGTCTATGGAACTTACACGTTAGGTGTGTTGTAAGAGTATCAACTATACATCAACTTACAACATTAGCATATCAAGACACTAGCCCAGCAACGATCTAAACTAGATGCCTCTAATTTATCAATTGCAAGTTTTATGTGGCTTAGGGCTTTCGAAGATAGAACCGATCTTACCTACGAACATGAACCATAACGAGGATAACCAAGTTATTAGCAACTTGTTGTAAATCAGATATTGACTATAGTAGGAGAGACAGACACCCACCAGCCACTTATGCAAAACAAGTTGCATGTTAGTCGTGGAACCGGTCTCATGTACGATGACATGTAAGGTTGGTCTGGGCCGCTTCATCCCACTATGCCACCAATATCCAAAATACATAGAAGATGAAATAACATGATCATCATCGCTCACATATAGACATATGTGTACTACCCATGCAAAGCACCTACGTATAGATCAGGCTCTGATACCACTGTTGGGGTTCGCAGCATAGAAAACAAAACATTTCCTACGGTGGGAACTATAAAACAAGATCTATCTACTAGATACAAGCAACGGGTGGATATACATACATAGAGAACTTACCCTCGAAGACAACAAAGCTTTGTTAACGAGTTGGAACTCGTGGATGATGTAGTCGTACACTTGCCGATCTCAAGATCATGATGAAGTCCAGCAGGTCCGGGTCCAGCACGTCCATTAGATCCAGCTCAAGCAAGTCCAGCACCACCAAGTCCAGCACCACAAAGCAGCGGTGCATCCGTGATCGCACACACATCCAGTACCCCGACAACCTCCGTCCCTCGCTCCAGCAAAGCAGTAGAAGCAATAACTCCTTTCCAGATAAAGCCACCGGGAACATGTATCTCGTTAATCCGAGACCATGGGGAATAACTAGAGGGCGAGAGAGATCCTTCACGAGGAGGTGTGAGGAGGAAGGAGTGAGAGGGGGGTCTTTTATAGGAGGAGGGGAGGGTTTCCCTTCACCTCCCCCATTCATGTGGTGGTAACCCCCTCCACATTAAAATGCCCCTTCACATTCTCTTTTAAAGTCTCCACTTTAAATGCATTAAATTTCTCCAAATTTAATGCTCTCTCATTTAATAAAACTCTTTTATTAATTTTATTCAGAATTTTTTTAATTACTTTAATTAACAAACATTCACATCAAACCCCCTACAACATTTCAATATTACATGCAGAACCAATTTCAGCAATTTCACCCGAAACGGTTTCGGTGTCTATTGAAATAATTCCAGTGCTTTCTTAAATCTTTATCTAAAACATATTTGCTCCAAATGGTGTCGGTATCCCTTAAGTGTGTCACCCTACGGTTCGCGAATAATGCAGACATGATCGAGACCCCTCTCCGATTAATAATCAGCAGCGGGACCTAGAGATCCATACTGACTCCCACATATTCAACAATGACTCTTGTGATCGTGTGAACCTTTAACGTCGTAACTAAATCCCTCTGTCTCTCGATATATTACATGTCCGAGATTCGATCATTGGCATCCAAATACCTAGTTTGATCTCGTTACCGACATGCACTCTTTTGTTCCCGTGATATAACATTCTAGTGATCACATCACTTGCTTGCAAGCTATTTCAATGTGATATCACCAAGAGGGCCCAAAGTATATCTATCCGTCATCGGGATGGAAAAATCCCACTCTTGATCCATGAGCCTCAACATAACACCTTCGTAGCACTGAACCCACCTTTATAGTCACCCCGTTACGGTGTGACGTTTGATGTTATCAAGATACTCTTCTGGTGTTAGAAATTAACATGATCTCATGGTCTAAGGACTAATATTACTTCATATGATGTTATAGCAATATAAACATAATGACTTCTGATCATAATGCTATACTTCGGATGAATGTTCATCACATCATTCAAATAATGTTCTGACCTCGTTATTAACAACATCCAATGTCCATGATCAGGAAACCTTGATCATCTTGTTAATCAACGAGCTAGTTTATATGAGAGGCATTACTAGCAACTTTGTATTTTCTTTATTAAACATACATGTATTAACATTTCCAATTAATACAATTATAGCATGCAAATAAACATTTATCATAAACATGGAATAAGATAATAACCACTTTATTATTGCCTCTCGGGCATATTCCCTTCACATTGCATGTGTGTTCTTCTCATGAACCACAACCAGTGTCATTGCATGTCTGTTCCTCTGAACAAACCACACATGGGTCTACCTAGTGTGGTTGCATGTCTGTTCTTTTCACTAACCACACATGGATCCACCTAGTGTGATTGCATGTCTGTTCTTCTCACAAACCACATAAGGATCCACCATTATCATTTCATGTGTGTTCTTCTAAACAAACCACATAAGGATCCACCGGTGTCATTGCATGTCTGTTCTTTTCATGAACCACACCTAGTGTTATTGCATGTGTGTTCTACTAAACAAACCACATAAGGATCCAGCTAGTGTCATTGCATGTCTGTTCTTTTCATGAACCACACCTAGTGTCATTGCATGTGTGTTCTTCTAAACAAACCACATAAGGATCCACTAGTGTCATTGCATGTCTGTTCTTCTCACAAACCACACCAAGTGTCATTGCATGTGTGTTCTTCTAAACAAACCACATAAGGATCCACTAGTGTCATTGCATGTATGTTCTTTTCATGAACCACATAAGGATCCACTAGTGTCATTGGATGTGTGTTCTTCTCATGAACCACACAAGGATCCACTAGTGTCATTGCATGTGTGTTCTTCTCATGAACCACAACCAATGTCATTGGATGTCTGTTCTTCTCACAAACCACATAAGTATCCACCAGTGTCATTGCATGTATGTTCCTCTAAAAAAACCACACATGGATCCACCTAGTGGCATTGCATGTCAGTTCTTCTCACAAACCACACATGGATCCACCAGTGGCATTGCATGTGTGTCCTTCTCACAAACCACATAAGGATCCACCAGTGTCATTGCATGTCTGTTCTTTTCAGGAACCACAGCTAGAGTCATTGCATATATGTTCCTTCCACAAACCACATATGGATCCACCAGTGTCATTGCATGTCTGTTATTTTCATGAACCACACCCAGTGTCATTGCATGTCTTTTCCTCTAAACAAACCACACATTGATCCACCAAGTGTGATTGCTTGTGTGTTCTTTTCACAAACCACATATGGATCCACCAGTGTCATTTCATGTGTGTTCTTTTCATGAACCACAACTAGAGTCATTACATGTGTGTTCTTCTAAACAAACCACACATGGATCCACCCAGTGTCACTACATGTCTGTTCCTCTAAACAAACCACACATGGATCCACCTAGTGTGATTGTTTGTCTCTTCTTTTCACAAACCACACATGGATCCACCTAGTGTGATTGCATGTCTGTTCTTTTCACAAACAACACATGGATCCACCTAGTGTGATTGCATGTCTGTTCTTCTAAACAAACCACACATGGATCCACCAATGTCATTGCATGTCTGTTCTTCTCATGAACCACAGCCAGAGTCATTGCATGTGTGTTCTTCTCACAAACCACATAAGGATCCACCAGTGTCATTGCATGTCTTTTATTTTCAAGAACCACACCTAGTGTCATTGCATGTCTATTATTCTCACAAACCACATAAGTATCCACCAGTGTCATTGCATGTGTGTTCCTCTAAACAAGCCACACATGGATCCACCTAGTGTCATTACATGTCAGTTCTTCTCACAAACCACACATGGATCCACTAGTGTCATTGGATGTGTGTTCTTCTCACAAACCACATAAGGATCCACTAGTGTCATTGCATGTGTGTTCTTCTCACAAACCACATAAGGATCCACCAGTGTCATTGCATGTCTGTTCTTTTCATGAACCACACCCAGTGTCATTGCTTGTCCGTTCCTCTAAACAAACCACATAAGGATCCACCAGTGTCATTGCATGTCTGTTCTTTTCATGAACCACATATGGATCCTAATTAACCTTAGGAGAGCCCTAACCTTAGCCCCCCAATGGGTGGCCGTTAGACCGAGTCTTCTAGAAGGCACGCCCTAACACATTTGTTCTGCTTGACGATTGTTACATATCGTTCGATCGGGGCGCTTGGACAATTGGGATGGTCTTCGTGAGAGCGATCCGCGAGTAGGCTGTTCTGCGGCATGATTAGCCACGCTTGCTCTAGACAAACTGGCAACACTGGGTGCTCCCCTATTGCTAGTGTCACGACTCACGAGTTCAGTGGGTCATATCCCAGTGTCACATCCCCATTACTTCTCTTCCTTCCCCTTGAAGCCAATTTCCCCACTTAACTCCCATCCTGCCGTAGTCGCAAGCCGACGGCGCCTCCATCCCAATCCCCTCTCTGGCAGCCACCCCCCTCCCCTCTCGCCATGGGTTCAAGGGGAGACGGCGAGGAAATGCATCGTGACGACAGGGACGGTGATTTCGATGTGAGTCGTCTCATCTCTATCTCTATCAGCAGTGGCCAGTTATCTATTTTTTGAGCTAGATCTACTTTGTTTACTCATGTGCGTATGATGTGTTAGGCCAACCAGACGATGTATGACTCCGACTATCACAGTTTAGTGGATGAAGACAATCCTCTGCTATGTAAACATGGACATGTGCCCGCTAAATTTGTAGCGTTCGAAGGACCAAATGCAGGAAGGAGGTCTCTACGGTGTCAAGGACATCGTGCAAAGATGCAAGGCGGAAGTTGCGGTGTTGTCAAATGGGTAGACCCAGAGTGGCCCAAATCGATGTAGAAAACGCTGGACAAACTATGGGATATGACTGTTGAGTTGAAAGAATGTGTAGTCAGCTCACATCTTGACAGTGTTGAGATGAAGCTATGGGACCCAATTGACACGACCAAGCTTAACCGAGATCTCAGGAGGGTGTAAGACAAGGTTAGCAAAGTCGAGAAGGAGAGGGACATGGTGTTGGCCCTGAAGGCTAAAACAGAGCAAGAACTGACTCAAGCAAGAAATGATATTCACCAGGCCAAAGTCCTGTAGTTCACAACTATGAGTATTGACAAGTGCATGAGGAAAATACAGAGAAACAGTTGAAGCTGTGCAAGGAAGATGCTAAAAGGAAGGAGTAGACGAATCGATCCTTGCTCTCGCAGGAAGATGCGCATCGGGCTAAGATTAGGAAGATCAAGGAGATGTGTGATAACTAGTTCTATTTAGCTTGAGCTCTGTGCATTTTTAAGTTGTAAGAGTAGTACTTGTTGACCTAGCGGTCTGAATTAGTGGTCCCGGAGTCCTGGGAGGAAAAAAATTGCTCTCCTATTAGTCTGTCTTAACCCTGCATCACTTCCTTTTGTCTGATCATGGTGGTATTCTGAAATTGGTGGTTTGTTTAAACGTAATCTACGTTGATTGTGCAGCATGCAAATGGCATAACCAAAATTTATAATGTGGAAGCACATACACCCGGTTAATGGAGATCCGGGAGCTTCGCTAGACGCAGGGGATGCAGGAGCAGGGAGGCGGTGAGATAGACGGGCTCAAGCGTCTGGCCATTATCGGTTGCCATTGTTGTTTATGTTTCCACGTCATTGTGTAGCATCTGAAATAAGTTGCTTCTTCATGGAGTGTGGCAGCTTAAATAATTTATTTTTGTGCCACTCTCATTCCGTCATATTTGGCGACCTCTAGCCCTTCAGCAATCGTGGAACCGATGCTGCGTGTTTTTAGATAGCAGTGGGACAATCACAATTTCGGATTCAACTACTGACTCCGGCGTTTCCAAACCCTAAGTCGCGGTACATTTTACTCAGAGAACATGGGTAGATTGTTTCACCCAGCAACGTGCCACACACAAACCTCCAGAATTTAACCGAATTACATATATAGGTTCAAGTTCAACACAATACTATGCATCTTCATTGCCAACAACCTTCTTCCACAGCCTGGGTGCCAAGCTTTCGCGTCCACTGGCTTCTTCATTTCCTGCCTTCTTCCTCTTCCTCGGTGCCAATTTTCTTAGCATCACGTACTCTGGATCACCGGGACAATGGGCACCAGAATCGTGTCCAGCATCATCTTTCCACTCGTTTTTAATTTCTTCGGGCAGCAGAATGACTCACGACCCGACAGTCATGTTTCTAACCTTGCGGTGCTTACTGTCAAAGAAACAAGACTGTTGCATAACTGCCCAATATCTACAGAGTAAATAAAACAAAAATTACAATTCAGCACAAACATGTGAACCCCAAGCGCCCTTTGCTTACGAGGAGCTAATTGGGTTCGAGCAACCACCATATCCAAGAATAGAAGGGCGACTCCCAGTTGCAGCAGCTTCCACATCCAGTACATCACATTTCAGCTCAAACATGGCAGCCGAAGCATACATATTCATCAACCTAATTAGCTGACTGTCACACGTTAGAGGAACCATGATGCCACGTTCATCCATGAAGCTGAACTTTGCAGTCTGCTATGGCTATAATTCATCATGATTACGTAGAGCAGCAACCATACCAGATATAATGCAGATCTGCGCAGGCGCTTCTTCCATCGTGATACAATGATGTCCATACCACTTTCCCTTAGAGTCGTACCTGTAGAGGACTACCGTAACTAGGTAAGGGGGGTCCGCGGAGATCCCACTTGACAGAAAACTTTGGGAAAAATATGTTTTTCAGCGTTGGGCTAACAAACATTTGAGGTTCAGTAGCCAGCTAGCAGTTATAATTAGTGTGACTAGCAAAGAGAAGGGTAGCTCACCCGCTTGTAGACAGAACTTCTTCTTCCTTGATAGTAGGATCTGCCATCCTCCGAGCTGCTCGGCTCGTCGGCGGCGGAGGCGGGCTAGAGCCTCGCAACGACGGCTACGTCATGCTCCATTGGAGCTCGGGATCAGTGACTGGGCGTAGCAACTGGGCGCAGCAACTTGGTGCCAGAAGTCAAATGTCTAAAGGGATCGTCCTGCCAAGAGGGTGAATTCCGACACCGCCGGTGCTAGGGGAAAGGTGGGAATGGATTTGTGAAATTGGTCAATGCATCCAATCCACTTAGCTACTCGATTTGCCTATGAGGTTCCCACATTGGCGCTCGCGTCATGGACAGATGACCGACTTGAGGGTCCCGACCGTCTACTTCACATGCCGTTTAACGGAATGTTTGAATTTGGCAGGTGTGAGATGAGTTTGCCTTGAAATGGCCCCTCTCAGTAGTTGCCGGCCCAACTTTTCGAAACGCGGCAATGTCAGGCAACTTAGGTACCGCCATGTGCTGGCCTATGAACTTTGGTACCGCAGATGAACAGGCCCCTCTATGAGGGACAAGCTGAATGCCACTATGCTATGTTTTCTTTGTGTGAAACAAACAAACGTCTTGCAAAGCATTATTATTCATGAATCTTTTGTTTGTGCCTTTTCATGTGGCAAGTTAGTTGCTTTGTCTTATTGCTAGAAATTTGTCTTCCATGTTATGATTGAAGTACTATGATCCCATCTATCAATGTTTTACAAATACTTTGATCAAGTTTATGATGGTGCATGTCACCTCAAAAATTATTCTTTCTTTTTATCACTTGCCTACTCGAGGACGAGCATGAGTTAAGCTTGGGGATGTTGATACGTTGCTAACGTATCCATAATTTTTGATGTTCCATGCTTACTTTTATCTACTTTCTTATGTTTTGTCCACACTTTAGAGTACTTTCTATACACTTTCTTGGACTAACCTATTAACAAGAGCCGCAGTGCCAACTCCCTGTTTTCTGCTGTTTTTGGTTCCAGGAAAGTCAGAAAATAAATATTCTTGGAATTGTACGGGACAATAGCCAAAGTCAGTTTTTCACCGAGGGACACGAGGAGACAGAATACGAAACGGAGAGGGGCCAGGGGGCCGCCACACCACCTGGCTGCGTGGCCCAGCCTAGCCCACGCTAGGGGGTGGTCTAGCCGCCTCCGGCACCCCCTCGGCCTCCCCTTTCGCCTATAAGATGCCTCCGATACGGAAACCCTAAGTACCCGATCAAAATTCCACGAAAGAGTCTGTAGCCGCCGTCATCTCCATCCCTAGATCGGGAGGGATCTGAAGCTCTTCCCGACACCCTGCCAGAGAGGGGAATTCACCCTGGAGGCCTTCTTCATCACCATGCAAGCCTCTAGTGTGATGCGTGAGTAGTTCATCTCTGGACTACGGGTCCATGTAGTAGCTAGATGACTGGTTCTCCTCCTTTGAGCTGTCATGTTTAGATCTTGTGAGCTCCGTTCATGATCAAGATCATCTATTTGTAATTCTACATGTTGTGTTTGCGGGGATCCGATGGATATTGAGATGCTATTTCAGATTGATTATTGATTCTATCATGTCTTTGTTATTTGTGATCATGCATGCTTTCCGTTGTTAGTAGCTATCTTGGCCAAGTAGATGCTAGCAATTCCAAGAGTTAGTATTTATGCTCGATAGTGGGTTCATGCCTCTAGTAATCTAGGGAAGTGACAGAAATCTCTATGGTACTAGATGTGTTGTTCCTACTAGGGAGAAAACAACAATCCTTTGTTCATAGAACAATCGTATTGTTTACCTTACACGCAATGCGTAATGCAATTATCTGTTGCTTGCAACTTAATACTGGAGGGGGTTCAGATGATAACCTGAAGGTGGATTATTAGTCATAGATGCAGTTGGATTACGGTCTATGTATAATGTTGTAATGCCCAATCGAATCTCAAAGGAGTCAAGATGAGTAGTATATGCATGTATGCTTTCTCGATGTTTGTCAATTGCCCCGCTATAATTTGTTCACCCAACATGTCATCTATCTTAAGGAGAGCCACCACTAGTGAACTATGGACCCCGGTTGACGAGGGTTTAACTCGTCAATGCCCATTATTATGGACTTGGGTTTTGGAGAAGGAGGGAGCGCTGGATGCATCAATCGGCTAGCAAACAAGCACTTAGGGAGAGCGAAGATTTACCCAGGTTCAGGCCTTGTAGAGGTCCCTACTCCTGCTTGTCTTCTCTTGGAATTAATGAAGGAATCGAAGATTACAATGGTGCGCAGATGCAATTTGGCGAGGGTTGTGGAAACTAGGGTTGCGTGTGTCCTTCTCGCTGCCCCCTCCCAGCCTTTATATAGATAGGCTAGGTCTCGGGTAGCAGGTCGAGTCGGTTACAGGTTAGGGTTTTCCCTTTAAACTTTCTATCTTTAGATTTCTTCTTGTCTCGCAAGTCATCGAGAGTCCGTGGGTCACCCGAAGTCTTCATTGGGCTATGGCCACGCCATAGCCTTTCACCGTATCTGGACCGTATATACCAAACTCGAGTACCTGCAAGGTATACCCATGTCAGTAGCCCCCGACTGTCCAGTGGAATCGCAGATTCGTCTGGGACTTTATGAAGCCTTTCGAGTGCATGACAGAGTATTTTCGAGTGTTCAATTTATGTCATAGGGATTGTTGATATGCGTGCCTGATTTAACTAATGTATCGGTATTCGTTAACTTCCTTAGGACAAAACAACACAATCTACTCGAACTCGAGTCCCCGGACTCAAATTTGGAAAAGTGCTGGTGTAATCCGACTCAAGCCGCGGAGGTCTTACAGTAGTCTAAATTCTAGTATATGGGTGTGAGCACTCCACGCGTCCGTCAAGGCATGTTCACCGTACCTGTAGGCACAGATATATTACTGGTAGTGCGCAACAAATGCATTTCCAGGCCTTATTTAGGTCTTATCTTCACGCTAGAAGCGTGGCATCCGAATTTTTGTCATCGCGGAGATGATTCGGGTGACCCAGGAGACGCAGTCTCTTTTGTAGGGAAAATATGAGGTGGTGTTGTTGGGTCCGCAGCATAGAAAACAAAAATTTTCCTACGATGAGAACTACACGCCAAGATCTATCTACTAGGTACAGAGCAACGGGTGGACATACATCCATCGAGAACTTACCCTCGAAGACAACGAGTTTTGTTAACGAGTAGGAACTCGTGGTTGATGTAGTCGTACACTTGCCGATCTCAAGATCGTGTGGAAGTCCAAGCGCCGCAAATCAGAAGCACATCCGTACTCGCACACATGTTCAAGCCACCGGACAACCTCCACCTCCTCACTCCAGCGATCCAGCGGAAGCAGCAACTCCTTCCAGACGAAATGCCACCTGTAACATGTATCTCGCTAATCCGAGACCATGGGGAATAATTCTAGAGGGGGAGAGAGATCCTTCACGAGGAGGTGTCTGAAAGAAGGAGGAAGAGGGGACTTTTATAGGAGGAGGGGGTGCCCCTCCCCATGGCCGGTGCCTCATGGAGGTGACCCCTCACCTCCTCCATTCCTGTGGTGGTAACTCCCTCCACATTAAAATGCCTCTTCACATTCCCTTTTAAAGTCTCCACTTTAAATGCATTAAAATTCTCTAAGTTTAATGCTCTCTCATTTAATAAAAATCTTTTATTAAATTTATTTAGAATTTTGTTAATTACTTTAATTAACAAACATTCACATATAACCCCTTGTAATATTTCAATATCACATGCAGAACCACTTTCTGCAATTTCAGCCGAAACAATTCTAGTTTCTATCGAAACAATTCCTGCGCTTTGCAATTCTTTCGTCTGAAACATATGTGATCCAAAATAGTGTCCGGTAACTCTTAAGTGTGTCACCCTACGGTTCACGAATAATGCAGACATGATTGAGACTCCTCTCAGATCAATAATCAGAAGCAGGACCTGGAGATCCATACTGACTCCTGGATATTCAACGATGACTTCTGTGATGGTGAGAACCTTTAACGCTTGTAATTTAATCCCTTTGTCTCATGATATAATACATGTCCGAGATTCGACCATCAGTATCCAAATACCTAGTTTGATCTCGTTAACGACATGCACTCTTTTCTCGTTCCCGTGATATAACATTCTAGTGATCACATCACTTGCTTGTAAGCTATCTTAATGTGATATCACTGAGAGGGCCCGGAGTATATCTATCCTTCATCGGGATTGACAAATTCCACTCTTGATCCATGAGCCTCAACATAACACATTCTTAGCACTAAACCCATCTTTCTGGTCACCCTGTTACGGTGTGACGTTTGATGTTAGCAAGATACTCTTTAGGTGTTAGCAATTAACATGATCTCATGGTCTAAGGATAAAGATTACTTCGTATGATGTTATAGCAATATAAACATAATGACTTGATCGTAATGCTATACTTCGGATGAATGTTCATCACATCATTTCACAAATGTTGTGACCTTGTTATTAACAACATCCAATGTCCATGATCAGGAAACCTTGATCATCTTGTTAATCAACAAGCTAGTTTATAAGAGAGGAATAACTAGGAACCCTTTTGTTTATTAAACACACATGTATTGATGTTTCCGATTAATACAATTATAGCATGCAAAATAAACATCTATCATATATAAGGAATACATAATAACAACTTTTTTATTGCCTCTCAGGGCATATTTCCTGCAGGTGTCACCATAGACTTCGAGTGTGGATGTTATCAACACACAGTACGATGTACAAATAATCATAGGGTGCACGACCAGCGCTCCCTATGGGAGTAGCCCCCGAGTGCCTGGTTGAGTCAAAGACTCAAGCGGGGGCTAAAGAACTTTTTCGACTGTTATCGTCTTTTGTTTTCTTGTTTCAGTCGAATTTGTTTCCAACGCTCCCTATGGGAGTAACCCATGATCCATAGTCGAATCGTAGTTTCGAGTGGTTGCGTATGCTTTGAATGTCCGTATTCCTGCAAAAAGAAAATCGTAGGGTGCGTGACCAACGCTCCCTATGGGAGTAGCCCCTGAGTGCTTGGTGGAGTGGAAGACTCGAGCAAGGACTAAAGTATTCGAAGTCTTCTAGAGCTCCATCTTTGATGACATCATTGATGATGACGTGATGACCTCAGTTGCCCGCGTGAGCGTCTTTGACGGGACGTGACGAGCGGTGGGCCCCATTTTCTGACCCTGACTTGACCGAGCATGCGTAATCTTTCGTTTTAACTGTGCCTCCTCGATTTCCGTGCGTAATGGAGGTAATGGAGGGCGGTTCGTGCTTCCATCTTGCCACATGTCAATCGTGATGCGCGCCACACGCCCAATAGGGTTTCTGCTGGCCGTTGGATTGCATCCGCCAGGGGGTTAAGTAGTAGCGTAGATGCGGTAATTTCCCATCAGCTCTTTCTCTGCTTTGTGCCTCCATCACCATTGCTACTGTTGTCTACCTCTTAGAGTTCATCTCGTTTTCGCGGCGCTGTACCAACTCCATGTGTTTCCTAGTTACTTCCTCCGCTCGCATCGCCACCGCAAGATGGGGAAGAAGAAAGGAGGTGCTGCAGCTGAGTCCGCCGCCACCATTGCTGCTGCCAAGAAGAAGGGCGGCTCCGCCGTTGCGGGCACTAGCACCGCCGTCGCTGGGAAGAAGAAGGGCGCGGACACCCGCATCACCAATGGTGCGTGGTGCGCGTCCATCATCAAATCATCTAAACTGCGTCTTCTTCGTTAGGATGGAGTTCTATCTCCCGTGGTTGGTGACTCGCGAGTGCCAGGCAGCGAGGTAACTCCTTGTCCTCCTGCTGGTTTTCGGGTGATGTTCCCAGCGTTCATCATTCGCAGTCTCTCTCTGCCCCTACATCCTTTCTTCAGGGGGCTCCTTTGTTTCTATGGGCTCCACCTGCATCAGCTGTCCCCCAACTCTATTCTCTACATCGCCTGCTATATTACACTTTGCGAGTGCTGGCTCGGAATCGAGCCACACTTTGGTCTCTTCAAACGGCTTTTCAAGCTGAAGCGCCAGTCGTCGTCTGGTTCCGTAGTCTACGATGTAGGAGGCTGCGGGGTCCATGTCGATTCCTCCATCAAACACTTCAATATCAAGCTCATGGCGTCAGTCCAAGGGTGAAGGGACAAGTGGTTCTACATCCGCGACCAGAAGGCCGACAGAGAATACTTCGGACTCGTGCCTTTTGATCCCGCGACGCCGTGCGGGAGGAGGCGTTCTTGGAAGAATGTGGTGATGCAGGGTGAGTCTGAGGAGACAGAGGTGCTGTACGAGCATGTATGCGACCTCGAGAGTCGCATGGGTAAGGAAGAGGGAGGCTGCACCCTCATTCGCACATGGTTGCACCGTCGTATCTAGGCCTTGCAGGCCAGAATCCACCCAATGTTCCAATGGGCTGGTGCAGACGATGTCACTCGCGTATCTGCCGATGGCATTTCCGCGAGTGAAGTAGACAGTAGGGTGCGAGTGCTGAGAAAATACACTGCCAAGGATGTACTTCCCAGTGAACCAGTCGTGTCCCTGTTTGATGCTTCTAACCCTCCTCCTCCTGAGGTATGATGGTGCTACGAAGTAGCTTTATTTTTGTCGAGTGCTTCTGATTTCTTGATGTGTGCTAACTTGTTTCTATATGTAGGATTGGAAGGTGTCTCCCAATTTGCCCCCTCTTCCTAAGGGGGTTATTCCTCACGAAGCAGAAGAAGAGGACGAGTCGGAATCGACCGTCCCATCTGAAGAGGATGAGGAAGCCCCCCGAGTCCAGCAGTCCAGACACTCACAAGTGTGCGCGTAGCGAAGATTCGGATGCATCATCTCCTTTGACTCCAAAAGGTCCGGCTATTGGTGCAGAGTCGTCGATTTCTGCTGTTCCTGTGAGTTCCATGGCGCCATCTTCCCGCAAGAAGATGCAGCTGCCAAAGGAGTCGTCGGAGTCGGAGGGCCAAACCTTCGTTTTTGACAAGTTTGATTGGTAAGTATACAATTCACCTCTTGGTTCTTTTTGGAGTTGTGTTTTCCTGATGTTGGTTTTGTTCCATAGTCAACCGGCATCATCGTCTTCTGGCGGCGTCCAATTTTTGAAAGAATTTGGTGTCGCGGACTCCAAGGCCAAGGAAGTGGCTGAGCGAACTCCTTCTCCTCCATTGGCGGCCCACTCCAGGCACAATTCATCAAGTTCTCCACATGTTGTGGAGCACCAGATGGTTGTCCGGACGACTGCACGGCAATCGACTTAGGTGTATCTGGAGGATCACGTATGTGTGATGTTGCTTTTTTTTGCAGTCGAATTAATCATCTATGCTATCTGCTGATCCTTTGCTTTTTCTCATGTTGCAGCTTATTGTGAAGGAAGCTGCTCGCCTGGCGGAGTAAGTACTTGCAATGGGTCGACAACACGCATTGTTGGACAATCGCCATCGTGTGGCTGAAAGTTAGTATTTTGTGCTTCTTCTTCTTCATCCTTGTGATTTTTTATGTACCCAACTGACGGTCTATCTTTATATGTTTTGCAGCTGAGCACAACGTACTTCTTCACGGAGCTGCCTCCCTTGAGAAGACGCTCGCCACGGCGGTGAACAGTCGCGATGAGGTAGTCGCTGCACTTGGTGAATCGCGGAAACACGAAGAGGATTTACGTGCCTCCATCGCTGCTAGGTAGAAGTTGTTCGAAGAACAGCTCTTCTCGATTGCCAAGGCTCTTTCAGGTATTCTTTTCGTCTGGATTTCCATTGTGTCCTTTCTTTGACTTTGTTATTGTGCTCACATTTTGCTAACACTTTTCTCTGTGTAGATGCTGAGCTTCGACGCCCAAGCGCTTCGTCATGATGATGCTTTGGCAGGCGTCGTCGCGGCAGTCGAGGACCGTAGTGCTTCCATTCAGGGAACGCTGGTCAAGGCTAAGGGTGTACTCAGTCGCCTCCGTGAGAAGCTAGCGCCCAAAGCTGAGCTAATCGAGAACGTAGATGACTTGGCGGAGTCCCTTGCTGGAGGTATTCCTGTAGGCTTCAAGAACTCGCTTCGCACAGCCGGTGCTTCCATGTCACTCGCGATGGTTCAAGCCCATGGCGTGGAGGTGGATCCTGCTGCGGTCTCCAAGGCGATGCCCGTCGGCGCAGATGGTCAACAAGTAGTTTTTGCTCCTTTTGCAACTTCCTATGGCAAGTACGGGCCGCAACTCATCAACACAGTCGGCAAGTACTTTGAGGAGCTGCAGCAAGCTAAGATGGCGGCTAAGGCTACGGCGTCAAGGGCCGTCGGAAAGTCTGTGGCGTCTGATACCGCCACGGAATCGATGAAGCCTCCGAAGCCGAAGTCTAAGTCGAAGAAGCAGGATGCTCCTCAGTAGTTATATTTATAGTAGTTAATAGCTTGACCCCTTTTGTCTAGAACATGTCGTTGGTGGGTGTTTCTGTTGATACTTTGTTATGCTTGAATGCACTTGAGTTCTTGTCCATATGTTGCTTGGTCTTCTTATTATCTCTTGCTTGGCTTGTGATAGGGCACATCGAGTGGTCCTTCAAGTGAGCCTCGGGATCTGCCGTCCTCTGATGATACCCTAGCGCAATCGCGCTCAAGGGTGGATGAGTTGTCTCTGCTTTCGCGACTGCGTGATCGCGTTAAGCAGCTGGAGAGAGAACTGCCCATCCTCCGTGGTAATGCGGATGTATGGAAGTCGAGGGCGGAGAAGGCCACCGCCCGAGAGAAATATCTACTAAGGGAGGTGGCGCAGCTGGGTGACCAATTCAAATGTTAGCCCTCTGCCTCCTTATCTTTTCTTGTAGTCAATCGCGGGAGTTTGCTCTCTTTATACTTTTGCCTTTTGGTTGGTATAGTTGTCATCATGCATCATCCGCAGGATGAGAAGGACAGGATAGCCATACACATGAACGACCTGACTCAGGAACAACTTCAGGCAAGTGGGTAGTTCTGGGTGGATCATGATCGTGCAATTGCGCTTGCGACCCTGCAGGATCATGCCTCGCGAGTGCTTCATTTTCTGAAGAAATTGCAATCATGATTGAGGAATATCTATCAGACAATGTTTCCCCTGGACGTCGTCCCTTCGATCCTGTTGGCTCTCCTTGCTAAGTTTCAAGACTTGAGCGCAGTTCGCGAGTGTGTGCGTCAACAGTAATTGGCTGGTGCCAAGGCTGCTATGTCGCTGGTGCGACAGCATAGGCCTGATGTAGATGTTGCAGCGATTGCCGCCAATCCTCTGGCGCCGCCAGCAGGTTCGACCTGGAATATGGTTCTACATTACCAGGCGGTGGATCGTCCAGCAGAGGAGATTGTTGACTTCTTCGAGCGCAGTCTTTTGCTGTAGTAGTAGTTTAACTTGTAGCCTGCAAATAAATGTACTAGTGTTGTAAAGTTCATATATATGCGTTGTATATAATTGATTGACATTGATGTGGAAAGAACTTGTTAGCTCGTATGTTTTTGTGAGTGCGATGCAATATCCGATTCCTGTTCGTTAGCCTGACTTGTATGTTTCTCAGCACCTTGCCAACCTGCCAGGTGCGTTGCAGCTGGGTTGGTGTTTCTCAAGGGTTCGATTATTGCGTCAACTACTCAGGATATCGTGTTTTGTTCATAGAACAGTTGTGTAGAGGGTGGCATAGCCCCCAAGTGATATAATTGCTAGAAAAACACAGAGTTTCGGCGCACTTAGCTTTAGTTATTTGCAGAATCAGTACGAGGTACAATGTGTGGCTAAGTAGCCTTGGCTGAATAGCCTTATTTGTAATGTAAAAAGAAAGACGACTAAGGGTAGAAGTGTCGCAGCTGCGCGACATTCCATGGGTTGGAGTATGCGACTCCACTCTCTAAATCTTTGAGGCGATAGGCGCCACCTGGGATTAATTTTGTAATCACGTATGGTCTTTCCCAAGGGGACTCGAGCTTTAGGTGCCCTTTCTGTTTCAATCACAGGACCAGGTCCCCTTCGTCAAAGGATCTGAGGCGTAGCCTTCTACTGTGGTAGTTGCGTAAGTTCTGCTGGTAGATCATTGATCTTTCTGCTACAATTTCTCGTGCCTCATCAAGGAGGTCGATGGAATCTTCGAGTGCAAGTGTGGACTCCTTCTCGCTATACGCGACTACCCATGGGGCTTTAAAGCGTACTTCTGCAAGTAATACTGCTTCAGCTCCATGCACCATGAAGAACGGGGTGTATCCCGTGGCACTGTTTGGGGTTGTGCGTAGGCTCCAAAGTACGGACTGCAATTCCTCTGGCCAGCATCCGGCGGCTTGTTCGAGTGGTCGGAGGAGTCGCTTCTTGATTCCGCCACACACGAGCCCGTTGGCCTTTTCGACTTGACTGTTGGTCTGCGGATGAGCTACGGAGGCATAGCTTATGTTGATTCCCAGGTCGTCGCAGAAACCCTGGAACTCCTTAGACGTGAAGTTTGTTCCATTGTCCGTGATGATGTTGTGTGGCACTCCGAAGCGATAGACAATGGACTCGAACAACTTGACTACACTGGCTCCTGACTGGTTTGTCACTAACATGGCTTCTATCCACTTGGTGAATTTGTCGATTGTGACCAAGATGTAGACGTAGCCTCCTCGTGAGGACTTTGGGAGCTTTCCGACCATGTCGATTCCCCATTGCGCAAAGGGCCAAGCCAGTGGTATTGGCCGGAGCTCCACGCCAGGCGCGTGTGGTTTGTCTGCGAATCGCTGGCAAGCTTTCCATTTTTTGGACGATGTCCTTGGTGTCGCGCATGGCCATGGGCCAGTAGAATCCATCTCGTAGAGCTTTGGCGACAAGGGCGCGATTGCCGACGTGGTGCCCACAAGTCCCCTCATGGATGTCGAGGAGGACGACCCTTCCATCTGTGTTGGAGATGCATCGTTGGAGTACTCCTGTGATGCTGCACTTGTATAGTTCGCCGTTGATGATGGCGGATGCTTTGGATTGTCATGTGATGTGTCGTGCGTCAGTCAGGTCGTCCGGCAGCCTCTTGCTGAGAAGCTATGTGATGTAGGGTTGAGTCCAAGATGGCTCGATCATCATGACCCCCATTGGTCCTTCGAGTCCTGTGTCAAGCTCCAGGTCGTCGAGTGCCATTGGATCATTGGGTGGCGTAGCCCCCGAGTCCGTTGTTGCGCTTGTTTTCTTCTCTGCATCCTTCAGCTTGATGGAGCGTTCATAGATGCGCTCGAGAAATACCCCGGGTAGTATGGGGGCGCAGGTGGAGCCAATATTGGCGAGTGCGTCCGCCTCTTCATTGCTTTCACGGCCTACGTGTCGCAGCTCGCAGCCGTCGAAGTCCCCTTTGAGTGTGTCGTAGAGGTCATGGTAGGCGATCCTATTGTCGTTCAGTGCGTCGCACTCGTGCATTGTCTGGTTAAGGACTAGCTTGGAGTCGCCGTAGATGATTAGCCTCTTGGCGCCGCGGGCTTTTGCCATCCGCATCCCGCGCAACATGGCCTCGTATTCAGCTTCGTTGTTGGAGGCGATGAAATGCATTCGTAGAATATATTTTAGCTTGTCTCCCAGGGGCGATGTTAGTATGACACCTGCACCAGCTTCGTCCTTTCGCTTGGATCCGTCAAAGTGCATTGTCCAGAGGTAAGACATATCTGGTATTTTAGGGAGCTGATTCTCCATCCAGTGCACGAGGAAGTCAGGGAGAACTAGCGACTTGATTGTGTCGTGCTTTACATATGTAATGTCTCGTGGAGACAGCTCGATTCCCCAAAGCGCGACTCGTCCGGTGGCGTCGGGGTTGTTGAGGATGTGCCCAAGCGGGGCGTCGTTGACAACCACGATTGGGTGCTCCTGGAAGTAGTGGCGTAGTCGCCTAGCCGTCATGAAGACGCCATATGCCAGCTTCTGGTAGTGCGGGTACCGCTGCTTTGTTGGCGTGAGCACCTCGCTGAGGTAGTAGACTGGGCGTTGTACCCTGTGGACCTTGTTTTCCTCGGCTTGCTCCACCACGAGCACCGTGCTGACCACCTGGTTGGTGGCGGAGATGTATAGCAATAGTGGTTCCCTTTCGCGTGGGGTCACTACTACTGGTGAGGTAGACTGTAGATGCTTGAGGTCTTCGAATGCTTCCTGTGCTTCATTGGTCCACTCGAACTTGTCAGCTTTGCGGAGAAGTTGGTAGAAGGGCAGTGCCTTTTTGCCCATTCGACTGATGAATCGACTGAGCACCGCAATTCGCCCAGCCAGCTGCTGGACACCTCTTACGTTCTTCGGCTTCTCCATGGCCAGTATGGCTTTTATTTTCTTCGGGTTTGCCTCGATCCTTCTCGCAGAGATGAGGTAACCGAGTAGTTGCCTGGATGGTATGTTGAAGCCGCATTTGTCCGGATTGAGCTTGATCCGGTAGCAATCGATGTTGGCGAAGGTTTAGCATAAATCGTCGATTAGTGAGGCTTCCTCTTTCATCTTGATTACGATGTTGTCAACGTAGACTTGGATGTTGCGACCAAGTTGATTCTTGAGGCAAGCCTGCATGCACCGCTGGTAGGTGGCTCCTGTGTTTTTTTAGCCCGAAGGGCATTGTGTGGTAACAGAACACACCAAAGGCTATCATAAATGTTGTCTTCTCTTGGTCTTCCTCCTTCATTCGAATCTGGTTGTAGCCTGAGTAGGCATCAAGGAAGAAGACGCGTTCACATCCCGCAGTGGAGTCGATGATCTGGTCGATTCGTGGTAGCGGGAAGTGATCCTTTGGGTAGTGCTTATTCAAGAAGGTGAAGTCCACGCACATCTATAGGATATCCATATCCTTTTTGGGCACCAGCACCGTGTTGGCGAGCTAGGTGCTTTCCTTGATCTCGCGTATAAATTTGCGTCTAGGAGTCTGTTGATCTCCATCCCGACTGCTTTTGCCCGTGGTTCAGACAGTCGCCGTATTGTCTGCTTGACTGTCTTGACGTCTGGATTTACGTTTAGTGCATGCTCAGCAAATTCCCTGGGAACTCCTGGCATGTCCGTAGGACACCAGGTGAAGATTTCCCAGTGCTCACGGAGGAATTCGACGAGCGCGAGTTCCTAGGTGGAACTCAAGTTGTTGGTGATGAGGGCCATCTTGGTGGGGTCCGATGGGTGGACCTAAACTTTCTTTGTGTGCACCGACGAGTCGAAGGATAGGTCGGGTGAACTTGGTCGGCTTTGGGGAGGCATACTGTTGTTTGTCGACTCCTTCAATCTTGTGAGTTCCTTCTGCATGCTGAAGGATTGGGAGATTCTGTTGAATTCCCTGTCGCAACTATCAGACCTCTCGAAGCTCTTGTTGATTGTGATGACGCCGTTTGGGCCTGGCATTTTCATCTATAGGTAGGCGTAGTGCGGTACTACCATGAACCTAGCGAACGCGATGCGTCCGAGGATGCAGTGATACTGTGAAGGCTAGTCGATGACTTCACAGTCGATGCGTTCGCGCCGAAAAAATTTCGGCGTGCCGAAGATGATGTCGAGGTTGATTTTGCCCAAGGGATATATGCCCTTGTCTGGGACGATGCCATGGAATGTCTTATCTGAGACCTCCAGGCACAACAGAGGGATTCTCATTGCACGGAATGTACTTGCGAACAAAAGGTTGATGCCACTTCCGCCGTCCATGAATATGTGACTCATGTCAAAGCGTCCTATTTGTGCCTCGAGTATGAGGGGACAGTGACCTGGATGAGGGACTTGGCGCGGATGGTCACGCTTGTCGAAGGTGATGCAGGAGTTGCTTCCACTGAGGTACTCAGTGGTGGAAGGTGGAGAGTTGGTCGCCAAGTTGACTTGACGAGTGTTGGCCTTCTACACCCGATTTGAGGGGCGTCCCTTTTGGATCATCATGATGCCTACGACCCGCGGGTACGGTTCGCCTCCGTGATGTTGTACCGGCTCAGCTGCGGGTGGTGGTGGTCCAGGTGGTGGTGGAGGAGCTCCATGGGCCACGGCGTCTGGGGCGGCCCCATAGCCCCTGTTGACCGCATCGTGATTCATCCGAGCCAGGCCCTCATGGAGTTTGAGGAACTCACGGCAGTCCTTGAGGAGGTGGCTAGACTTCTTTTTGCCGTCGTGCTTGTCGATGTATAATTGCACGGTGCATGGTCCGGATAGTTTGTCCCCGATGGTTGTTGTGGGTGCCTCTTCGCGAGTGCGGCGCTGCCATACCTGCGTGGCTTTCCCGGAGTCACGGTATCCACTACTTCGATAGCCGCTGTTGCGACCGTCATCGCGTTTTTCGACGTAACCGGCTGCGACCATGTTGACATCGTCGCGGTCGTCGTAGGTGCGCATTCGCCGCTTGCCTCGACGGTCGTGTCTACGCCCGAGGTCTTCGTCGTCGTTGGAGTAGGTGCGGTTTTTTACCGAGTCTTCTCCATCTGCCCACCGATTCGCGATTTACATCAGGTGGTCAATTGTTTTGGGCTTCGAGCGGCCCAGCTCCTCCCTGAGCTCTATGCGGCGAATGCCACCGTTGAATGCGTCGATTGCACGATCCTCCGAGATATTTTCTATGGAGTTTTTGATGATGGACCACCTCTGGATGTACGAGCGTAGTGATTCGCCCGACCTTTGCGGGCAGCATCTCAGCTCTTCGATTGATGCGGGCCTTTTGTAGGTGCCCTTGAAGTTGCGCACAAAGCTATAGACCAGCTCATCCCAGCTGCGAATGGATCCGCGCGGGAGGTTATTGAGCCATGCTTGGGCGGCGCCCTGCAGCTGTAGCTGTAGGCATTGCATGGCCATGCTTCGACTTCCACCATGGAGTCTGACGGAGGAGATGTGGTTCTCCAACCAGATTTCCGGGTCCTCCAGGCCATCAAACTTTGGGTTCTCTGATGGGAGTTTGAACCCCTCGGGCATTCGCATTTGCCTGATGGTTCTGCTGAAGCATCTGGCGCCGCAGAGTTCCATGTTTTCATCCTCTAAGTCAGTCGATCGGGCACGTCGTGCCCTTGACTTGTCGATTTTGCGTTGCGTGATGTCATCACGCGCATCATAGTCATGGTCGTGTCGCCGTGTGTGGCGACATCGAGACAGATTGTGACTATCATTGCTAGACGAGGGTGAGGAATAGCGTTTTGCCAGAGCCTTGCTTTTCTTTGGTTCCGGCGTTGGTTCTTTGTCGAGAGCGGCTTCGATTAACCCCAAGCCCGCGATTGTAGATCGGTGCATGGCGGCTCGAGGATCTCCAGCCGGTGGCTGGTTGTTGAGGAGGTACATGGTGGCCGCTGTCACCGCATCTTGCGGCATCTTTGGTACCACGTTGCCCCGTGTGTCAACTGTCATAGAGCTGAAGTCGAGTACTTTCGCAGCTTCTATGCGCTCCTGCTTAGTGAGGTGGACCATTTGAGATCGCCGCTTTTTGGCCACGTACTCATTGCCTTTGGAGGAGGATCCTTCGTGGGAGGAGAGCCCGGCCCTTCGAAGGCTTGACTCGTCCGTCGCCTTTTTATGCGCTTCGAGTTGCATGATCGTGTGTAGCTGGTGTCTGTACTCCTTTGTTAGTAGCCAATGGTAGCCCATCAGCAGTTCCTGCGACGTGCCTGTAGGCATAGGATTGCCTCGCAGAGCTTCTCGGCAGCGGGCCTACTCGAGATGGTTGAGCCTGATCACGACACGTTCGCCAGTGTGTTCGTTCACCATGGTTGGAGGCTCGACTGCTCCTCCATTGTTGACAGGTGCGCCATTGCCACCATTGGTGGGGCCACCGTTGGGCGGTCTACCATTAGGCGTGCCGTCGTTGAGCAGGTCCGGCCCAGTGCCACCGTTTTCTCCATTGGCACTAGTTTCACCGGCGTTGATGACGGTGCACATGAAGTGGTTTGGGAAGCTATTGCTCCCGCAACTGTCGGATCCGGAGCCGTAGACTCCATCCTCCATTGCTAGGTCACCTAGATCGGATCTGCAACTGCTGTCGCTGTCCGTGCTCTCAACTGTTTCTGAGGTGTTGAGCTTCTAGAGCGTGCCGATTGGTAGCGGGAAACACGATGCTGGAGCAATCGCGGGTTCTGTCGGCTGGTCAGGCAGGCGAAGCGTGCCCATCTGACCAACCTGGAAGTGGAAGCTCCCAATCGCCAAGCTGATTCCGTTGCCCATGGACTCGAAGGCCACGCGAGTGGGGCCTGTTCGTCTGCGGTATCAAAGTTCGTAGGCCAGCGCATGGCAGTACCTAAGTTTCCTAAAATTACCGTGTTTCGAAAAGTTGGGCTGCCAACTACTGAGAGGGGCCATTTCGAGGCAATCTCATCTCACCCCTGCTAAATTCAAACATTCCGTTAAACCTCCCCGTGAATTAGACGGTCGGGGCCCTCATGTCGGTCATCTGTCTGTGACGCGGGCGCCAACGCGGCAACCTCTTAGGCAAATAGAGCAGCTAAGTGGATTGGATGCATTGACCAATTTCACAAATCCATTCCCAGCTTTCCCCTAGCACAGGCGGCGTCAGAATCCACCCTCTAGGAAGGATGATCCCTTCGGACATTTGACTTCCAGGGCCAAGTTGCTGCGCCCAGTCGCTGATACCGAGCTCCAATGGCGCTTGCCATAGCCTCCGTTGCGAGGCTCTAGACGCCTCCGCCGCCGACGAGCCGAGTAGTTCGGAGGATGGCAGATCCTACTATCAAGGAAGAAGAAGTTCTGGCTACAAGAAGGTGAGCTACCCTTCTCTTTGCTATTCGCACTAATTATAACTGCTAGCTGGCTACTGAACCTCAAATTGTTTGTTAGCCCAACGCTAACAAACATATTTTGTCCACAGTTTTCTGTCAAGTGGGATCTTCGCGAACCCCCCTTACCTGGTTACGGTAGTCCTCTATAGGTACGACTCTAAGGGCAAGTGGTATGGATATCAATGTTGCACGATGGAAGAAGCGGCTGCGCAGATCTGCACTATATCTGGTATGGTTGCTGCTCTGCGTAATCATGTTGAATTATGGCCGAAGCAGACAGCAAAGTTCAGCTTCATGGATGAACATGGCATCATGGTTCCTGTCACGTGTGACAGTCAGCTAATTGGGTTGATGAAAAGGTATGCTTCGGCTGCCATGTTTGAGCTGAAATGTGATGTACTGGATGTGGAAGCTGCTGCAACTGGGTGTCGCCCTTCTATTCTTGGATAGGGTGGTTGCTCGAACCCAATTAGCTCCTGGTAAGCAAAGTTTGCTTGGGGTTCGCATGTTTGTGCTGAATTGTAATTTTTTTTATTTACTATGTAGATATTGGGCAGTTATGCAACAGTCTTGTTTCTTTGACAGGAAGCGCCGCAAGGTTAGAAACATGACTGCCGGGTCAGTCATTTTGCTGCCCGAAGAAATTAAAAACGAGTGGAAAGATGATGATGGATACAATTCTGCTGCCCATTGTCCCGGCGATGCAGAGTACGTGAAGCTAAGAAAATTGGCACCGAGGAAGAAGAAGAAGGCAGGAAATGAAGAAGCCAGTGGACGTGAAGGCTTGGCACCCAGGCTGTAGAAGAAGGCTCCTGGACATGAAGATGCATAGTAATGTGTTGAACCTGAACCTATATATGTAATTCTGTTAAATTCTGGAGCTCTGTGTGTGGCACATTCCTGGGCGAAACAATCTACCGATGTTCTCTAAGTAAAATGTACCATGACATAGGGTTGGGAAATGTTCGAGTCAGTAGTTGAATCCGAAACTGTGATTGTGCCACTGCTATTTGAAAACAAGGATCCACCGGTTCCATGATTGTGGAGGGGCAGGAGGTCTCCAAATACGACGGAATTTAAGTGGCACAGAAATAAATTATTTAAGCTACCACACTCCATGAAGCAGCAACTTATTTCAGATGCTGCACAACGACGTGGCAACATAAACAGCAATGTTCTCACTGATAATGCCCAGATGAGGAGGAAATCGGTACCACTTTCTGGCCTAATATTGAGCCCGTCTATCTCATCGCCTCTTTGCTCCTGCATCCCCTGCATCTGGCGAAGCTCCTGGATCTCCAGTAACCGGGTGTACGTGCATCCACTTTATAAATTGTCGTTGTGCCATTTGCATGCAGCCAAATCCACGTAGATTACGTTTAAACAAACCACCAATGTCCGAATACACTAGTAGAAAAGGGGTCTTTGGTCCACGGTCACATTCCCAATCCGGGACAGAGATCTAAATCGAGGAAGAAGTTGATCTAAATCACAAAATCTTCCACAAATTAATCGAGACAGTGATCTAAATCGAGGCATTTCATTAATTCAATAACAAATTCTTCTAAAAAAAGGTGCGATTTCAAATCCTACATTAATTCAACCACTAGTCAACAATTTCACCTCCGCTGTCGCTGTCCTCCGAGTCACTGGCTTCCTCGTCATAGTCAGACGGAACCTCCAGGATTTCCGCATTGTTCGCGAGACGGAGCACCTCTTCACGGCGAGCGGCAGCGATGACGGTGTACTTGGTCCGTCCAGGGACGGACCAGAACCTCTCCTGCTCTTCTTAGTTGCGGAGATCCCGGTGCACCACGCGCCCGTAAACGATGTGGTTGCCAATCTTGGCCTTCCGCTCCTTCTTGAACAGCGCCGGCCAGTACGGGCTGGCCGCCGCATATCGGGGCAGTGTCCTCTTCCATGCGGGCATCTAGCGGCGGCGCGCCGCGATTTTGCTCTCCATCATGGCTCCGCCGGGGACGAGGAGCGGAGCCACCGGCACCCCCACATAGCTGATGCGCCATCCATGGGGCACCATCTCGGCCGGCGGTGCGAGGATGTCGAAGTGCGCGAACCTCACTGCCTCGTAGAATTTCAGCAAGGGCATCTCCATGGCGGTGTGGTGGAGATTGGAGAGGGAGCGAGGGAGTAGACGATGAAGTGACGGCACGGTGGAGATTGGAGAGGGCGAGGGGATGGGCGACGAAGCGACGCGCTGTGGCGCCTCCTATTTGTACACGAGCACGACAAAGCAACGGGCGGAATATCCAAGGGGCATTGGTCTGACAAAAGGAAGTAATGCATGGTTAAGACAGATTAACGGGTGACCAATTTTTTTACTCCCAGGACTCCGGGGCCAATAGTTCAGACCGCTAGGTCAACAAGTACAACTATTACAACTTAAAAAAGGCACGGAGCTTAAGCTAAATAGAACTAGTTATCACACATCGCCTTGATCTTCCTAATCTTAGCCCGATGCGCATCTTCCTGCGAGAGCAAGGATCGAATTGTCTGCTCCTTCCTTTTAGCATCTTCCTTGCACAGCTTCAATTGTTTCTCTGCATTTTTCCTCATGCACTTGTCAATACTCGTAGTTGTGAACTGCAGGACTTTGGCCTGGTGAAGATCCTTCCTTGCTTGAGTTAGTTCTTGCTCTACATCGGATGAGATCTGGCTCAAAAAATAGATAACTGGCCACAGATGATAGAGATAGAGATGAGACGACTCACATTGAAATCACCGTCTCTATCGTCACGGCGCATTTCCTCACTTTCTCCCCTTGAACCCATGGAGAGTGGGGAGGGGGTGGCTTCCGGAGAGGGGATCGGGATGGAGGCACTGTCGTCTTGCGGCTATAGCAGGATGGGAGTGAAGTGGGGAAAGTGGCTTCGAGGGGAAGGAAGATAAGTACGGTGAGGAAGAGAAATAATGGGGACATGACACTGGGACATGGCCCACTCAACTCGTGAGTCGTGACACTCGCAACAAGGGAGCCCCCGGTGTTGCTAGTTTGTCTAGAGCAAGCGTGGCCTATCATGCCGCAGAACAGACTACTCGAGGATCGATCTCACGAAAACCATCCCAATCGTCCAAGTGCCCCGATCGAACGGTATGTAACAATCGTCAAGAAGAACAACTGTGTTAGGGCATGCCTTCTAGAAGACTCGGTCTAACGCTAAGGTTAGGGCTCTCCTAAGGTTAATTAGGATCCATATGTGGTTTATGAAAAGAAGACGCATCCAATGACACTGGTGGATCCATTGTGGTTTGTGAGAAGAACACACATGCTATGACACTGGTGGATCCATGTGTGGTTTATGAGAGGAACACACATGCAATGACACTGGTGATATGTGGTTGGTGAAAAGAAAAGACATGCAATGACACTAGGTGTGGTTCATGGGAAGAACACACATGCAATGACACTGGTGGATCCATGTGTGGTTAATGAGAAGAACACAAATGCAAAGACACTTCGTGTGGTTCATGATATGGTTTGTGAGAAGAACACACATGCAATGACTCTAGCTTTGGTTCATGGGAAGAACACACGTGCAATGACACTGGTGTAATCTTATGTGGTTTGTGAGAAGAAAACACATGCAATGACACTGGTGATATGTGGTTTGTGAAAAGAACAGACATGTAATGACTCTAACTGTGGTTAATGAAAAGAGCAGACATGCAATGACACTGGTGGATCCATGTGTGGTTAATGAGAAGAACATACATGCAATGACACTGGGTGTGGTTCATGATATGGTTTGTGAGAAGAACACACATGCAATTATTCTAGCTATGGTTCATGAGAAGAACACACATGCAATGACTCTAACTGTGGTTCATGGAAAGAGCAGACATGCAATGACACCGGTGGATCCATGTGTGGTCTATGAGAGGAACACACATCCAATGACTCTAACTATGGTTCATGAAAAGAGCAGAGATGCAATGACACTAGTGGATCCATGTGTGGTCTGTGAGAGGATCACACATGCAATGACTCTAACTATGGTTCATGAAAAGAGCAGACATGCAATGACACCGGTGGATCCATGTGTGGTCTATGGGAGGAACACTCATGCAATGACACTGGTGGATCCATATGTGGTTTGTGCGAAGAACACACATCCAATGAAACTGGTGGATCCATGTGTGGTCTATGAGAGGATCACACATGCAATGACTCTAACTGTGGTTCATGAAAAGAGTAGACATGCAATGACACCTGTGGATCCATATGTGGTCTGTGGGGGGAACACACACGCAATGACACTGGTGGATCCATATGTGGTTTGTGAGAAGAACACACATGCAATGACATTGGTGGATCCATGTGTGGTCTGTGGGAAGAACACACATGCAATGACTCTAGATGTGGTTCATGAAAAGAGCAGACATGCGATGACAGCGGTGGATCCATGTGTGGTCTATGAGAGGAACACACATCCAATGACACCGGTGGATCCTTACGTGGTTTGTGAGAAGAACACACATGCAATGACACTGGTGGATCCATATGTGGTTTGTGAGAAGGACAAACATGCAATGACACTAGTGGATCCATGTGTGGTTCATGGGAAGAACACACATGCAATGACACTGGTGATATGTCGTTTGTGAAAAGAACAGACATGCAATGACTCTCACTGTGGTTATGAAAAGAGCAGACATGCAATGACACTGGTGGATCCATGTGTGGTTAATGAGAAGAACACACATGCAATGACACTGGGTGTGGTTCATGATATGGTTTGTTAGACTCTAGATGTGGTTCATGATAAGAACACACATTCAATGTGTCGGGTGTATCCTTATGTGGTTTGTCAGAAGAATACACGTGCAAGGACTCTAGCTGTGGTTCATGAAAAGAGAACACATCCAATGACTCTAGCTTTGGTTCATGAGAAGAACACACATCCAATGACACTGGTGGATCCATGTGTGGTCTGTGAGAGGATCACCTATGCAATAAATCTAACTGTGGTTCACGAAAAGAGCAGACATGCAATGGCACCAGTGGATCCATGTGTGGTATGTGGGAGGAACACACATCCAATGACACTGCTAGATCCATATGTGGTTTGTGAGAAGAACACACATGCAATGACACTAGTGGATCCATGTGTCGTCTATGGGAAGAACACACATGCAATGACTCTAGATGTGGCTCATTAAAAGAGCAGACATGCGATGACACCGGTGGATACATGTGTGGTCTATGAGAGGAACACACATCCAATGACACCGGTCGATCCTTACATGGTTTGTGAGAAGAACACACATGCAGTGACACTGGTGATATGTGGTTTCTGAAAAAAAACACACATGCAATGACACTGGTGGATCCATACGTGGGTTGTGAGAAGAACACACATGCAATGACAATGGTGGATCCATATGTGGTTTGTGAGAAGGACAAACATGCAATGACACTAGTGGATCCATGTGTGGTTCATGGGAAGAACACACATGCAATGACACTGGTGATATGTCGTTTGTGAAAAGAACAGACATGCAATGACTCTCACTGTGGTTATGAAAAGAGCAGACATGCAATGACACTGGTGGATCCATGTGTGGTTAATGAGAAGAACACACATGCAATGACACTGGGTGTGGTTCATGATATGGTTTGTTAGACTCTAGATGTGGTTCATGATAAGAACACACATTCAATGTGTCGGGTGTATCCTTATGTGGTTTGTCAGAAGAATACACGTGCAAGGACTCTAGCTGTGGTTCATGAAAAGAGAACACATCCAATGACTCTAGCTTTGGTTCATGAGAAGAACACACATCCAATGACACTGGTGGATCCATGTGTGGTCTGTGAGAGGATCACCTATGCAATAAATCTAACTGTGGTTCATGAAAAGAGCAGACATGCAATGGCACCAGTGGATCCATGTGTGGTATGTGGGAGGAACACACATCCAATGACACTGCTAGATCCATATGTGGTTTGTGAGAAGAACACACATGCAATGACACTAGTGGATCCATGTGTCGTCTATGGGAAGAACACACATGCAATGACTCTAGATGTGGCTCATTAAAAGAGCAGACATGCGATGACACCGGTGGATCCATGTGTGGTCTATGAGAGGAACACACATCCAATGACACCGGTCGATCCTTACATGGTTTGTGAGAAGAACACACATGCAGTGACACTGGTGATATGTGGTTTCTGAAAAAAAACACACATGCAATGACACTGGTGGATCCATACGTGGGTTGTGAGAAGTACACACATGCAATGACACTGGTGGATCCATGTGTAGTTCATGGGAAGAACACCCATGCAATAACACTTGTGATATGTCATTTGTGAAAAGAACAGACACGCAATGACTCTAACTATGGTTCATGAAAAGAACAGACATGCAATGACACTGGTGGATCCATGGGTGGTTAATGAGAAGAACACACATGTAATGACACTGGGTGTGGTTCATGATATGGTTTGTGAGACTCTAGGTATGGTTCATGAGAAGAACACACATGCAATGAGTCGGGTGTATCCTTATGTGGTTTGTGAGAAGAACACACATGCAAGGACTCTAGCTGTGGTTCATGAAAAGAGCACACATCCAATGACTCTAGCTTTGGTTCATGAGAAGAACACACATCCAATGACAGTGGTGGATCCATGTGTGGTCTGTGAGAGGATCACACATGCAATGACTCTAACTGTGGCTCATGAAAAGAGTAGACATGCAATGACACCAGTGGATCCATGTGTGGTCTGTGGGATGCACACACATCCAATGACACGGTTGGATCCATATGTGGTTTGTGAGTAGAACACACATGCAATGACACTAGTGGATCCATATGTGGTCTATTTGAAGAACACACATGAAATGACTCTAGATGTGGTTCATGAAAAGAGTAGACATGCGATGACACCAGTGGATCCATGTGTGGTCTATGAGAGGAACACACAAGCAATGACACCGGTGGATCCTTACGTGGTTTGTGAGAAGAACACACATGCAATGACACAGGGGATATGTGGTCTGTGAAAAGAACACACATGCAATGACACTAGTGGATCCATATGTGGTTTGTGAGAAGGACACACATGCAATGACACTGGTGGGTCCATGTGTGGTTCATGGGAAGAACACACATGCAATGACACTGGTGATATGTGGTTTGTGAAAAGAACAGACATGCAATGACTCTAACTGTGGTTCATGAAAAGAGCAGACATGCAATGACACTGGTGGACCCATGTGTGGTTAATGAGAAGAACACACATGCAATGACACTGGGTGTGGTTCATGATATGGTTTGTGAGAAGAACACACATGCAATGACTCTAGAAGTGGTTCATGGGAAGAACACACATGCAATGATACTGGTGTATCCTTATGTACTTTGTGAGAAGAGGACACATGCAAGGACTCTAGCTGTGGTTCATGGAAAGAACACACATATAATTAGTCTAGTTGTGGTTCATGAGAAGAACACACATCCAATGAAACTGGTAGATCCCTGTGTGGTCTGTGAGAGGATCACACATGCAATGACTCTAACTGTGGTTCATGAAAAGAGCAAACATGCAGTGACACCGGTGGATCCATGTGTGGTCTGTGGGAGGAACACACATGCAACGACACTGGTGGATCCATATGTGGTTTGTGATAAGAACACACATGCAATGACACTGGTGGATCCATGTGTGGTCTGTGGGAAGAACACACATGCAATGACTCTAGATGTGGTTCATGAAAAGAGGAGACATGCGATGACACCGGTGGATCTATGTGTGGTCTATGAGAGGAACACACATCCAATGACACCGGTGGATCCTTACGTGGTTTGTGAGAAGAACACACAGGAAATGACACTGGTGATATGTGGTATGTGAAAAGAACACACATGCAATGACACTGGTGGATCCATATGTGGTTTGTGAGAAGGACAATGATGCAATGACACTGGTGGATCCATGTGCGGTTCATGGGAAGAACACACATGCAATGACACTGGTGATATGTGGTTTGTGAAAAGAACAGACATGCAATGACTCTAACTATGGTTCATGAAAAGAGCAGACATGCAATGACACTGGTGGATCCATGTGTGGTTAATGAGAAGAACACATGTGCAATGACACTAGGTGTGGTTCATGATATGGTTTATGAGAAGAACACACATGCAATTACTCTAGCTGTGGTTCATCGGAAGAACACACATCTAATGACTATAGATGTGGTTTATGAAAAGAGCAGACATGCGTTGACACCGGTGGATCCATGTGTGGTCTATGAGAGGAACAAACATCTAATGATACCGGTGGATCCTTACGTGGTTTGTGAGAAGAACAAACATCCAATGACACTGGTGATATGTGGTCTGTGAAAAGAACACACATGCAATGACACTGGTGGATCCATATGTGGTTTGTGAGAAGGACACACAAGCAATGACAATGGTGGATCCATGTGTGGTTCATGGGAAGAACACACATGCAATGACACTGGTGATATGTAGTTTGTGAAAAGAACAGACATGCAATGACTCTAACTATGGTTCATGAAAAGAGCAGACATGCAATGACACTAGTGGATCCATGTGTGGTAAATGAGAAGAACACACATGCAATGACACTAGGTGTGGTTCATGATATGGTTTTTGTGAAGAACACACATGCAATGACTCTAGATGTGTTTCATGGGAAGAACACACATGCAATGACACTGGTGTATCCTTATGTGGTTCATGAAAAGAGCAGACATGCAAGGACTCTAGTTGTGGTTCATGGAAAGAACATACATCCAATGACTCTAGCTGTGGTTCATGAGAAGAACACACATCCAATGACACTGGTGGATCCATGTGTGGTTTGTGAGCGGATCAAACATGCAATGACTCTAACTGTGGTTCATGAAAAGAGCAGACGTGCAATGACACCGGTCGATCCATGTGTGGTTTGTGGGAGGAACACACATACAATGACACTGTTGGATCCATATGTGGTTTGTGAGAAGAACACACATGCAATGACACTGGTGGATCCATGTGTGGTCTGTGGGAAGAACACAAATGCAATGACTCTAGATGTGGTTCATGAAAAGAGGTGGAGCCATGTGGTGTGTTAGAAGAACACACATGAAATGACTCTAGTGGATCCATATATGGTTTGTGAAAATAACATACATGCAATGACTCTAGTGGATCCATATGTGGTTTGTGAAAAGAACACACATGCAATGCCATTGGTTGCTCCATGTGGTTTGTGGAAAGAACAGACATGCAATGACTATAGATGTTCCATATATGGTTTGTGAAAAGAGCACACATGTAATGACATTGGTGTAACACCCTCGAATCAGCCCTATGCAAGTTTCAGCACTTCCCGCCAAACCCGCATAGAAACGATTCAAGGACGCCCACCAGGCACTTTCGTGCGGGTGGAAAACAAAGTAATACCATTATACATTAGTCCACGATGGAACCCACAGAACATATATATACAACAACGACTCCATGAGTCAAGAATACAGATATAATATACAAAGATCCAACTCACCTTGAAAACGATAGAGCGTCCGACTACGGACAAGATGCAAATGGGGCTGAGAGCCCTGAAGAATAACCAATGCCGTCCATAACCCTGCCCAGGCCAAGCCGGAAGGGTAACACTGCTAACGACATCGATCGCAAACCTGCTAAACAAAAGGGGGTGCCTACAAAGGCAAAGGAAAAAGAGGAGCGTCAGTACTGAGGCCAGTACACGGCGAGGCTAGAATTCGGCGGCTCTCGCCTACATAGGTATGGTGGACTGAAGCGGCAGCGCAGCAGCACTAAACAACCTATAGAGACTCAGTATCACTGGCGGCTATTAGAGAGGGGTAAGAAAGACCTATCCGGATCCAACCTGAAGCTAACACCAAACAACCGATCCTGGTATTTCCCCCTCGAGACCAAACGAGGAAGTCGGACCAAGGAACTCACACCGTTGGCAATTTAACTCATTCCGTTATAGTTGTGGCAATTACTAATCAGATATAGATAGCATGAGTTATCCTGATAGCATAAGTAGTGGGTAGTTTTAGTTGACATTCTATTGTAGTTGGAACATTTACTAGTCAGATATAATTGTCCTGAGGAATCCCAAAACCCAGCAATTGTTGGCACTTTTATCACATTCCATTGGAGTTGCAATACTTACTAGGCAAGTATAGTGTGTCACAGATCACCACAGATCCACCAGCTATTGGCACTTTTATTATCCATTCCGTGGTATTTGAATCTGATTACTAGTCACATATTAAGTCAAATTTATAGCACTACTTTAGTTATGCCTGTCTATGATCGACATACTGTGCTCCAAGCCGTCCATAACCGCGGACACGGCTTTCAGAAAGTTTTACCCTGTAGGGGTGCACAAATAGCAACACACACTCGATCAACCTCGGAAAAACCAAATCAAAACCCAACGAGGCTTTCACGACAAAGCAATCACAGGATTCATAAAATATTTCAGGGGGCCACCCCTCTAAGCTACCCGCAACGAAGTTGGACGGCTCCGAGACAAACCCAGGGTTTGTTACAATGGATGTAAACGACTGGGAACCCGAAAGTGTGACTGGGCTTGTCGATACCGCGAAAACATTCCACGATCCAAAACAGTACAGGTGCTCAACGCACAATCTTAAATAAAGCGGTAAAGCATGGCATAAGTACAGGATAGTAATAAAGCCCCAAACTACTTGTGGCCCCAAGAAATAGAAATGAATCAAGCTCTGGCTCAGGGGTGTCCATAAGGCCTCCCGGATGTGGATAGTGTGAATAGTCAAGGAACAGGTATCAAGTACTCAGGGTCCTATGGGACACAAGTGAGCGTGGAAGAACCAAATAACATCTATTGCCCACTGATGCCTCTGCATTAGTTATATCTAGCATTTTAATAGTTGTATTTAAAGTCATGATCATCTCCACCATTAAGCATCTCCACCATAAACATCTGCCAGCATTCCAACAACTGTGGTACTTGACAACACGAGATCACACCTGAGCAAGCAACTACGACTCGCAAGGCCAGCTATCTACCAAACAACAGGTAATAGGAGGTGTCCAAGGCAATATATCGGCTGCACGGAATATATCAGGTGCGGGACTAAAGCATCGCGACACGGATAGCAATAGATCAATAGGAGGAAGTAAAGACTATAAATGCAAAATAGGTAGAAGGGGGAGAGATGCTCGCCTAGGAAAACACTGCCGGCGGATCATATCCGGAGAACTTGTCGAAGCTCACAACATCTCATCATCCTATTCGGGAAGAAGCAAAACACTAAAAGGAACAAGTGATGCAACAATTACAACTAATGTGGAAGAATCAGCATGATCATGATATGATGCGGAACATGGCAAGTTAATGATACAACTCATGATGGAATGATGTCATTTGCATAGCACAGTGATGATACAACATTGGTGGAACATTTCTAGCAATCAAGAACCAATTCCAATTTTATTTGTTCATTGTATTAATGGATTTCCTTGTAGTAATGTTTTATAAAGGCATGAAATGAGATGCAAAAGGATGTATGAATACCATAGTTATAAGGGGATCGTCGAGCTGATTGATTTAGATAGATTATTTGTCAAAATTGGAGTTACAGAAATAAAGTTATTAATTTATTAAGAAAAAGGCATTTATTGGCATTTAAATAATTTCGGAATTTCAAATTGCTCAAAAATTATTTTGGATGGCATATTTGAATTCCTGGCACTTTTCTGATCAGCATACATATATCAAAAGTATTATTTTGAAAATATGAATTTTTAAACAATATTTAAAACAAGTTATATTAAAAAGGGGACAAAGGTCACCAGTTGACTAGATAGGGTTGACTCTGGTCACAATTGAAATTATATTTGAAATCATGTTTAAATTTGAATCACTTTTCATTTTGGAAATTTTTCAAATTTGAAATATTTAAAAAGATATGAATTATTTAAGATTTATTCAATTTATGGAATTTTTATTTATATTAGAAAACCGATGGGAACTTTTCTTACTCGGGGGTCTTCTAACCACCGACGATGACATGTGGGGTCGAAGGCACATGGGGAACAGGGCGCCGCTCGCGGCTGGCGAGCTGACACGTGGCAGAGCAGGGCTGAGGGTTGAGAAGAAGAAAAGCCTAGGGGTATTTGTACAAAAGGTTCAGGACACGCAGGCTCATCTCTGACGAAACTAACGAAACTTCGAGGAAAAACGGCTAGCTGAACCAAACTTTGGG
>OU342741.1:236625418-236732020 GCA_910589775.1 Avena eriantha
CTCTAGTGGTTGATCCATGTGTGGTTTGTGGAAAGAACACACATGCAGTGACTCTGGTTGATCCATATGTGGTTTGTGGAAAGAACACACATGCAATGACCACTGGTGGATCCATGTGTGGTTTGTGGAAAAGAACCACATGTAATGACCACTGGTTGATCCATGTGTGGGTTGTGGAAAGAACACACATGCAATGACCACTGGTTGATCCATAAGTTGTTTGTGCAAAAGAACGCACATGGAATGAGTCTAGTGGATCCATGTGTGGTTTGTGGAAAAGAACACACATGCAATTACTCTAGTGATGGTTTGTGGTTTTAGTATAAGAACAAACATGCAATGAATCTAGTGGCTTGATCCATGTGTGGTTTGTGGAAAGAACACACATGCAATGACTCTGGTTGATCCCATATGTGGTTTGTGGAAATAACACACATGCAATGACCACTTGTGGATCCATGTGTGGTTTTGTGGAAAAGAACACACATGCAATGACCATTGGTTGATCCATGTGTGGTTTGTGGAAAGAACACACATGCAATGACTCTAGTGTTGGTTTTAGTATAAGAACACACATGCAATGACTCTAGTGGTGGATCCATGTGTGGTTTGTGGAAAAGAACACACACATGCAATGACTCTAGTGGTTGATCCATGTGTGTTTTGTGGAAATAACACACATGCAATGTCTCTAGTGGTTGATCCATGTGTGTTTTCTGGAAATAACACACATGCAATGACTGTAATGGAACCATAAGTGGTTTATGGAAAAGAACACACATGCAATGACCACTGGTTGATCCATATGTGGTTTGTGATAAGAAAACACATGCAATGACTCTAGTGGTTGATCCATGTGTGGTTTGTGGAAATAACACACATGCAATGACGGTGATGGATCCATGTGTGGATTGTGGATAAAACACAGATGCAATGACTCTAGGGCTAGTTTTAGTATAAGAACACACTTGCAATGACTCTAGTGGGTCCACATGTAGTTTGTGAAAAGAACACACATGCAATGACCACTTGTTGATCCATAAGTTGTTTGTGGAAAAGAACACACATGCAATGAGTCTAGTGGATCCATGTGTGGTTTTTGGAAAAGAACACACATGCAATGACTCTAGTGCTGGTTTGTGGTTTTAGTATAAGAACAAACATTTAATGATTCTAGTGGTTGATCCATATGTGGTTTGTGTAAAGAACACACATGCAATGATTCTGGTTGATCCATATGTGGTTTGTGGAAAGAACACACATGCAATGACCACTGGTGGATCCATGTGTGGCTTATGGAAAAGAACACACATGCAATGACCACTAATTGATCCATGTGTGGTTTGTGGAAATAACACACATGCAATGACTCTAGTGGTTGATCCATGTGTGGTTTGTGAAAAGAACACACATGCAATGACTCTAGTGTTGGTTTTAGTATAAGAACACACATGCAATGACTCTAGTGGTTGATCCATGTGTGGTTTCTGGAAATAACACACATGCAATGACTCTAGTGGTTGATCCATGTGTAGTTTGTGGAAATAACACACATGCAATGACTCTAGTGGTTGATCCATGTGTGGTTTGTGGAAATAACACACATGCAATGACTCTAGTGGGTCCACATGTGGTTTGTGGAAAGAACACACATGCAATGACCACTTGTGGATCCATAAGTTGTTTGTGCAAAAGAATACACATGCAATGAGTCTAGTGGATCCATGTGTGGTTTGTTGAAAGAACCCACATGCAATGACTCTAGTGCTGGTTTGTGGTTTTAGTATAAGAACAAACATGCAATGACTCTAGTGGTTGATCCATGTGTGGTTTGTGGAAAGAACACACATGCAATGACTCTGGTTGATCCATATGTGGTTTGTGGAAAGAACACACATGCAATGACCACTTGTGGATCCATGTGTGGTTTGTGGAAAAGAACACACATGCAATGATGGCTGGTTGATCCATGTGTGGTTTTTGGAAAGAACACACATGCAATGACTCTTAGTGTTGGTTTTAGTATAATAACACACATGCAATGACTCTAGTGGTGGATCCATGTGTGGTTGTTGGAAAAGAACACACACATGCAATGACTCTAGTGGTTGATCCATGTGTGGTTTGTGGAAATAACACACATGCAATGTCTCTAGTGGTTGATCCATGTGTGGTTTGTGGAAATAACACACATGCAATGACTCTAGTGGTTGATCCATGTGTGGTTTGTGGAAATAGCACACATGCAATGACCACTGGTTGATCCATATGTGGTTTGTGATAAGAACACACATGCAATGACTCTAGTGGTTGATCCATGTGTGGTTTGTGGAAAGAACACACATGGAATGACGGTGATGGATCCATGTGTGGATTGTGGATAGAACACAGATGCAATGACTCTAGTGCTAGTTTTAGTATAAGAACACACTTGCAATGACTCTAGTGGGTCCACATGTAGTTTGTGAAAAGAACACACATGCAATGACCACTGGTTAATCCATAAGTTGTTTGTGGAAAAGAACACACATGCAATGAGTCTAGTGGATCCATGTGTGGTTTTTGGAAAAGAACACACATGCAATGACTCTAGTGCTGGTTTGTGGTTTTAGTATAAGAACAAACATGTAATGACTCTATTGGTTGATCCATGTGTGGTTTGTGGAAAGAACACACAAGCAATGACTCTGGTTGATCCATATGTGGTTTGTGGAAAGAACACACATGCAATGACCACTGGTGGATCCATGTGTGGTTTGTGGAAAAGAACACACATGCAATGACGACTGGTTGATCCATGTGTGGTTTTTGGAAAGAACACACATGCAATGACTCTTAGTGTTGGTTTTAGTATAATAACACACATGCAATGACTCTAGTGGTGGATCCATGTGTGGTTTCTGGAAAAGAACACACACATGCAATGACTCTAGTGGTTGATCCATGTGTGGTTTGTGGAAATAACACACATGCAATGTCTCTAGTGGTTGATCCATGTTTGGTTCGTGGAAATAACACACATGCAATGACTGTAATGGAACCATAAGTGGTTTATGGAAAAGAACACACATACAATGACCATTGGTTGATCCATATGTGGTTTGTGATAAGAACACACATGCAATGACTCTAGTGGTTGATCCATGTGTGGTTTGTGGAAAGAATACACATGCAATGACAGTGGTGGATCCATGTGTGGATTGTGGATAGAACACAGATGCAATGACTCTAGTGCTAGTTTTAGTATAAGAACACACATGCAATGACTCTAGTGGGTCCACATGTAGTTTGTGAAAAGAACACACATGCAATGACCACTAGTTGATCCATAAGTTGTTTGTGGAAAAGAACACACATGCAATGAGTCTAGTGGATCCATGTGTGGTTTGCGGAAAAGAACACACATGCAATGACTCTAGTGCTGGTTTGTGGTTTTAGTATAAGAACAAACATGTAATGACTCTAGTGGTTGATCCATATGTGGTTTGTGGAAAGAACACACATGCAATGACTCTAGTTGATCCATATGTGGTTTGTAGAAATAACACATATGTAATGACCACTGGTGGAACGATGTGTGGTTTGTGGAAAAGAACACACATGCAATGAACACTGGTTGATCCATGTGTGGTTTGTGGAAATAACACACATGCAATGACTCTAGTGGTTGATCCATGTGTGGTTTGTGAAAAGAACACACATGCAATGACTCTAGTGTTGGTTTTAGTATAAGAACACACATGCAATGACTCTAGTGGTTGATCCATGTGTGGTTTCTGGAAATAACACACATGCAATGACTCTAGTGGTTGATCCATGTGTAGTTTGTGGAAATAACACACATGCAATGACTCTAGTGGTTGATCCATGTGTGGTTTGTGGAAATAACACACATGCAATGACTCTAGTGGGTCCACATGTGGTTTGTGGAAAGAACACACATGCAATGACCACTGGTGGATCCATAAGTTGGTTGTGGAAAAGAACACACATGCAATGAGTCTACTGGATCCATGTGTGGTTTGTGGAAAAGAACACACATGCAATGACTCTAGTGCTGGTTTGTGGTTTTAGTATAAGAACAAACATGCAATGACTCTAGTGGTTGATCCATGTGTGGTTTGTGGAAATAACACACATGCAATGACTCTGGTTGATCCATATGTGGTTTGTGGAAAGAACACACATGCAATGACCACTAGTGGATCCATGTGTGGTTTGTGGAAAAGAACACACATGCAATGACTAGTGGTTGATCCATGTTTGGTTTGTGGAAAGAACACACATGCAATGATAATGGTGGATCCATGTGTGGTTTGTGAAAAAACACACATGCAATGACTCTAGTGTTGGTTTTAGTATAAGAACACACATGCAATGACTCTAATGGTTGATCCATGTGTGGTTTGTGGAAATAACACATATGCAATGACTCTAGTGGTTGATCCATGTGTGGTTTGTGGAAATAACACACATGCAATGAATCTAGTGGTTGATCCATGTATGGATTGTGGAAATAACACACATGCAATGATTGTAATGGATCCATAAGTGGTTTGTGGAAAGAATACACATGCAATGACCACTGGTGGATCCATGTTGGTTTTAGTATAAGAACACACATGCAATGACTCTATTGGATCCATGTTTGTTTGTGGTTTTAGTATAAGAACAAACATCCTCTCTCTCTCTCTTTCGTAGAAGCCCAAACCTACGCCCACTCTGTCTGCTACGCCCTGATTCGTTGTCACAGTTGTCACGCAGATCGTGCGCACCAACCGTTGATCCTTCATAGGACAGCACGAGACCACACGGATGTCTCCATCAACGAGACTTCTACAAGAAGGAACACAATGTCGTCCATGGAAAAAGTGGTCGAGTGGTCATGTGATGTTTAATCTAGTCTGCAAAGGCTACAAGTGTACTATACGGCAACTGTTCATCCACGGACCACAGACTATCCCATTTTTACTATGTAGCGCGCCTGCACTCTCACTTCCGCCAGGCCCCCACCACACGAACCTTCCATGCGGCAGCCGCAGCCGGAAGAGCTGTCAACCGGGGCCCTCGAGGAGGCCTAAACGTCCCAGCATTAAAAACCCAGCATATCGGGTCCTGCATTCGCACTCATACACTACTCTCTCTTCCCTATCTAGCAAAACACCACAATCTTGAACGTACTTGCACGAACCTTCTCCATGAAACCAGTGCGTGGGGGTGAGTGTCCGGGCATCGACCCCGGGGTGGTGCTTCACACGGCAGATCTGGAGGAGCATCACACAGCACAGGCCGAGGAGGACGTGCAGTTCAACCCCTTGGGGACCATGTGCACGCCGGTGCTGACGACTTCGGAGGCGCCGATGAGGGCGTGGAGTTCGACGAACACGCTCCGCTCGTGTACCAGGAGGTACATCTATTTCTACATGTTTCATATTTTTTGCTCGAGCTTAATCTATCCAGGCGTCATAAAAAAAATCTAGTCCTAATGATTAGATGCAACATACGAACCGGTACATGGAGAGATCTAGTATGTTCTGAATGAATCCACATTATTTATTTATTTATAAGTTACCAAGAACACAAACCACATTAATTTAGGAGCAAGCTAGGGAGACGGCCGTAATGACCTGCTGAACCTGTATAGACATGTTATTGCATCGAAAGTAACATGGAATTGTGGAAGGAATATATATTTATTATTTTGCTCATTTCAGTTTGTATTCCATACATTACAGGTGTATTCAAGTGAGATGGACTCTGACAAGGAGACCAGGGACAACAAGAGCCGCCATGTCATGAAGAAGCTCAAGAGCGAGATAATCCCTTTCCGCACTCGACTTGGGGAGCTCAGGTGCCCTTTCTGTAAGAAAGGAGTCAACCCGAGGATTGCCAGCTTGATTCCGCATGCGGTTGGCACCGGTAAAAGCCCGGCTAGTAAACACAAGTCGGCGACCAAGGCTAAGCACGCTGCTTATGGCAAGTTCCTCAGGGAGTATGTCAAGAACGGCCTAGTGTACCCTTACTTAGGAATCAGCAACTCCTAGCCGACCAACCCCGTCACTGTGTTGGCCCGACCACTAATAATATTTAGTTCTCTTACCGTATCTAGACCCTTAAACTATGTGGATTTTTATTTTCGTACCCTTCAAAATATATTCAAGTTCATCTTTTTATGTTGTTAAAGTTCCAGTGGCATACTCGTTATTTTGCATGGATAGAGGGGTGCCCCCGACAGATATAAGGGTTATCCTGTCCGCTAGATCACAGAGGATCAACGCTTGGTGGGCAAAATGAGTACAACTGAATCACCATGGTTAGAACGAGGGAAAAAAACGTGACTCACGGTATGCGTGTGCGGTGCACGGGACACGTGTGGCCGTGCACGGTGCATTAGCCTACGCGGTGCACGGTAGTGCAACGAAACGCCGCTTCCCTTCTCCTTTAATAGAGGCCTCCCCACTCCCACTCCCACTCATCACGCACTCTCTCACTCAACCGTTTCCACGGTCCCATCACCTTCTGCAAACGCCCAACAAAACCCCAACCACGCCGGCGCTGGAGAAGATCGGCGCGGTGGCCATCGGCGCCTCCAAAGCAGCCGGCAAGGAGCCCCCGTCCCCGTGCCCGCATCTGCCGTAGCCTTCGGTGAGGAGGCCCCCGCCGGTCTTGGACAGATCCCGCTCGACTGCTACCCCTACGAGGAGGTTGTCTACATAAGGCCGGAGAACCCCTACGACACCAGCATTGCCGACCCGTGGTCTAGGTAACCAGGGTTTTCTCCCCTTCCCTTGTTCTTCCCCCGTTCTCATCGTTGGATGCTAGATCGTATGTTATTAGGGCTCGACTGTTCGTATTTTTTACAGTAGCTAATCCTATTGTGTTAGATCTCGATTTTCGATGAATCCCCCTGTTCGTAGTTGGGATTAGTATTCGATTTGGTTTGAGATTTGGGGAATAATCGGGAGATCTCATTCGGTTAATTTATGCAAAAAATTAATCCCGATAATCAAAGTATCTCAATCATGTCCTTATTTCACTCTTGTGTTTTTTTCCAACAGGAGGATAGCAGCGACCTCCACAGCGACGACGAGTCGTAGGACACCAAGACTCGTCATGTGCTGAGGAGGCTAAAGTCCGGTCATTACAACAACTTCTTCACCGGTGACGTGTACAGGTGCCCCTTTTGCCCCACCAGGAGGCTCCGCGGCACGGACTTCAACTCCCTCGTGAAGCATGCCAAGGATGTGAGGACCTGCGGCGTGTCCGTGAACGTCCACGACTTCAGGGCCAAGCACCAGGCGCTAGGTCTTCACCTCCGCAACCTCTAGAAGGTGGCTATCGAGGATGGTCGCATGCCCCCGATCAGACCCAAGGTGCCCAAGGTCAAGGGGCTGGGCAGCAGGAAGTGCAGGAGGCGCCAGAGGGAGGAGGCGGATGCCCTCCTGGCAGAGGCCACGAGGGGCCACTGATCAGCTGCTGCTGCTGTAAAGCAGCATCTTTTGTCTTGTCTGTGTTGAAGCAGTCCCTTGCTGCTGCTGCTGAGCAGCCTAATTGTCGAATCTCGTTAAGTACCGTACTATATAACCTATATTAGCTGCTTTATCTACATCTGCTATGTTTACTGAATTTATTTATGATGCTGGTTTGTTTTGCTGCTCTAGATTTGCTACTAGATTGGGGAAAAACAACCGCAAAAGGAACAATGAATGAAGAGAGAAGCTGCTCTAGATTCCCTACCTTTTTGGGCAAAAAAAAACACAACTGTTAGAGAGAGAGGGGAAAAGGCGCTATTTAAAAAGGCCAGTTTAGGCATCATGGCGCACGTAACAGCCAAGCCTTTGACCAGATGGCACCCCCTCCAAGCGCATGTGAGGGCTTTGGAATATCAGGAGGGCAAAAGTGAGGACAAACGAGACACAATGTTGCTATAGCTAAATCTGACAAAATGCTGAATTTGGCTTTACCATGCAATTTGGCTAGAGCTCCACAATGTAGCTATTCTAAATCCCTAATCTATGTGGTGAGTTGAAACCTAATGCTTTTCCACCGACACGTGTGTTGCAAAGTTGCTTGATCGTGCATGCTTACACAAGTGGCCTACAGAGAAACTTATAGAAGCATGGGAAAACGAGCTTCATTTTGGCAAATTCGGGATAAGCTTTGCGCAATCGGCATGCCTGATCGGCTAGGCGGCTGCCCCAGGGTGCAGGGATGCTAGGTCCATGTCTATGCTTACACTTCTTAAACTTGTTAGGAATTAATAATAACTATACACTTCCTTCTGTCCTGTCATGTTACGTCGTTTCAGCACCGCGCACCCACTGCGGATCGGCAACGGGATGGTGGTCTACGTGACCAGTCTCTGCCACGCCAAAGCCATGTCACACACCCGTCCCATCGCCTACCGGGACGGACGCCGAATTTAATCGCTAGGATTGGAAACCATCGGTGCTCGCCCGGTCAAACTTGCTTCCGCATGGGTATGACCGGAATATTGGCAAACATAATTTAAGCATCGCCTTCTGTCTCCTCAGCACATCACTGCGCAAAAATCCCCAACTCATTCCTTCCGCCGGCGCCGCCACCGCAAGAACCATCGACGCTTCCGCAGGCACCGCCTCCGCTTGGCCATACCACCGCAACAGATCAGTCCACCTCCACGCCGAAGTCCCAGCCACCGCTACCGAAACTAGGCCACCACCGCCGCATTAGCTGCTGCAATGGACACAGAGTACGATGTGTTCGGCGACGGGAGAGACTACACCGATGAGTACACCGTCACCGCCCATGGAACCACCAAGCTAACGGTTGTCCACAGAAATGCGTTAGCGGAGGTGGCCAAGGTCATCGCAATGTACGAGCGGTGGCTACAAGATCCGATGGACAGGTACAAGATCGTCGGCCTTGACCTCGAGTATACTAGAGATAGGAAGAGGACGGCGCTTTTGCAGCTGTCCATGCGCAACCACTGCCTACTATATCACGTATGTAGGGCCAAATCTGTATGCCCGGAGCTTCGCGAGTTCCTACACAGGAGGGAGATCTACTTCGCCAGCGTCAACATCAAGAACGACACTCCGAAGCTAGAACGGGATCTTCTCGTTCATGTCATCAATCACGTCGATCTCCAACATTTCTGGAGGTACTCGGATGGCGGTACGGGGAAAGCCGGCATGGCTAGACTCGCTTTTGACATCATCGACTACGAGTACGCCGGCATGAAAATCGAGTTCCCGAAGCACCTGCACGAGCGATGGGAGTGGAGGCACCTGGATTACGATGCGATCAAGTACGCAGCCATGGACGCGTATGTCTGCTACAAGATGCTCAATAGGATCTGGCGGGTGGGTGAGTGTGGTGTTTACCACTACTAGTTTCGCATTTCGTTCCTAGTTTTATCTTGCCTGTATTTTGTCTCGCTTGTATTTTCTAAGCATTCTGTGTGTAAGAACCAAGCTCGTATGATCCCTGTGCTATTAGCTACTTAACATGTATGAATTACATTCCCCCTTTTGTATGCTCAACATTCATTCTTACAAATTCTGTCTGTGCCATTTGCATGCGGTAGAATCCAGGACTGACATGCATAAGGTGTGATACAGTCATAAGTCATAACCAAACCCAGATTATAGAGAAGGATACAGTCATAAACCAGATTATAGTTTGACAAAGGTAATACACAGCAGTTCGTAATTGCTCACATAGTGTACTTATGAAATAACATGTTTTGATAAACACATCAATCATGCACTAATAGGCTACATCCCAGACTGTTGGAGAAGGCAACTGATCCCAGGATGCCTTCATTCGATTGCCCCGGTTTGTAGATTCATCTACGATTCGGCATCTGGGACAAACAACCTGCCTTGGTGGTGGTTCAATGATCCGATGCCTAGAATGAGATTTTACAATCTGGCGGTACAGCTCGTGGCTAACATACCCGTCAATTGCAGTGTACTTCAGATTAGGTTCAGAAAGTGGCTTATCCTCCCAGTAATCGTGCCCTAAATGCCTTCATGAACATCTCGGCAATCTGTCCTTTATGTCAGCGTACCACGGGTCTATGAGTTTGGAGGCAAGAGCGGCCATCCCAGTCTTGCCGCCCTTCGTCCCGGGGATCCAGTAAATTTCCTAGATGTCCATTCTACACTCCTTTGGGATTCTAATGTTGACAGTCGTGCTTTCAAGCAGTTTACTGTCATTCGTGATGTCAACACTGGTAAATGTTATGTGCTGGTTCACGAGAAAGTCATGAAATAGATCCCTAATGCTTTCGCCCCACCTGCATGAAAATGAATTCAGACAAATAATATAGCAATAAATTTTGCAAACAGACTGTTCAGGAACAAAAAGACAGCAAAGTCTACCAGATCCCGTCAGCCCCCTTCTCGCAAAAAGGCTGGTATATGAGGACGTGCCCCTTCATGGAGAGTTGCACCATGGCGATCCTATGGCAATCGCGGCTATACTCGACGTCGAGACCTACGAACCTGTTTTCTTCGAACTGCAGCCAACTCATGAAATTATTCAGAGTGTTCCTCACCGTCCGATGGTCGGTGGTGTAGACGACATCGATCTTCTTCCCGCCATGTACTTCGATGTCGAAGTGCGCAGTTTCTTGCCTGCCGTCGTTTAGGATGTCTGGAGCGTCCATGACTACAGGCAAGAGGGAAAGGATACGGAGGAAGAGGGTGATGCGGTGGTGGAGGAAATGGATGAGGCCGTGGAGGAGAAAGACGATGAGGCCGTGGAGGAGGAAATGAGACGGAGAAGTGAAAGATTGGAACCGCCCTTACCAATATCTGGAATGGTGCACGACCGTTCGTAGTAGGGTGAAGGTGGCGAAAAATGGTGGTTTTATACGTCGACGCTAGCACTTCCTAAAATTTGTTCTGCGCCACTTGCATGAGGTGGAATCAATTCAAACGTAGGCACGTTTACGCATGCCGACCTTCACTGACTGACAGGCGGGCCGCACATTTCCCTTTTACAATTTTTTTTTCACTTCCTCTAGACGGTTCCGGTGCCTGCCCTCAATAATTGCGCCCCCCTTCTTTTCTTCCATGCGGACGAGAACCAGCGGCGGCGACAGTTCCTTGCAGATTCACTCCCCACTCGAACAACTGCCCCCATCCCTGATTCCACCCCCTCTCGAATCCATTCGCCTCCTTATCACAACGCCTCCATTAATCTACCGGATTCCACCCCCTCTCCATTTGCCGCTATGGGTAGAGCTTGGGGTAGCATCAGGCTGAAGCGAAAGGCATGCGACGACGACGCGGATGGCCAGGGTGACTCCTACCGCTAGGATTGGGGATGGCCGAACCTCAGCGCTGCGAACGTGCACATGATCGCCTCGGAGTCGGACATCATCTCAGCCGGCTGCCTCGCTTGCTGCATCCCTGGCTACCGTGTGACGATGCGGAACATGGATGAACAACCGTTCGGCACGCCAGGCCTTCTTTACCCCAATAACAGCAAATGGTTAGACGACCGTGATGGCCATGTAAGTTCCAGTATCTAGCTTATTCGTTCAGTCATATCATTGATTCATATGTGCTAAACTCTCATCAGAATCCTATGTTCCTTTCGTCGAACGTGTTATGTGCACGCGCGATTTGAACAAATCGAACCATTTAAGACTATTATGTACAGCGGAAGCTCTGCTCGTACCTGATATTCTGGTATTTTCGTAGTGACACAGTCTTACTTTAGGTGATAGACGAGTTGTCAATTTCGATTTTGCAATGGAATGCCTGCTAGGTGATATTCTGTTTCCTAAAATAAAAACAAACATATTAGATGATTTAAGGCTGTTATGCCCTGAGCTGTTTAATTATGATCATCGTCAGGAGTTTGTTCTAGGGGGCTCTGCTCCTACTCCATATATTGAGTATCTTCGTAGTGACATAGGCACAATTTAGGCGATATCTTAGGAGACACTCGTATTTAGGCGATATTTTGTGTACTTTAATCTAAAGGTCCAGTTGTCAAATTGTATTTGCAATGGACTCCATGCTAGGTGATTGTACCAACTGACAACAAACTCTGCAGAATATTCATGCAAAACTGATGCTGCTGGATAAGTGGTCGGAATCAGTAGTGGTGAATATCAAGGAAGAAGAAGAGACGGAAATGAGAGATGACCAGAACTGGGTGGATGGCAACGGCGAGTGGCTGGTCCTTTTATCCCAGGATGGCAGTACTTGGACTCTAAAAAACTGCTACAGATCGAAGAGACTTGCAGTGCCATCTTTGAAGGGTGTTGTCATTACTGCATTCAACAGCGGGTGGCCGTCGCACATTTCCGAATTCTCTTACAGGTTCAACATGGCAGAACTTGAGTTCGTGAAGGTACAGCTCCCACATAGACTGCGGGAGGGGGCGTGGAAGAACTGGGAGTATGACCTCTTAGCGGTGTTCGACAAGGCAATCATATTCATTAGATGCCCAGAAGACAAGGAATGGACAGTCTTGCGCGACGACTTCCTGCGGCCGGAGAAGTATGTCGACGCCGTCTTCACCTACGACTACTCTTCGTACAGACCGCAACGCATTTATGCAGTCACTGAACCTAGCGGAGACGTGCGTGTTTGGGATCCGTCCATTTGGGGTGAGTCATGGTGTCATATAGCATGTAAATCCCATTCAAAATTCTGCTTACTGACTGTTAGTAACACGTAGGTACCCACGCAACCCCGCGCATAATTCCATCTCCGGTCATCAAAGATGCAGTAGCAGATGCTGAACTTGGGACACGACGCTGGTTCCTGGCACCTCTCGGAGACAACATGGAATAGCATGATGAAGTCTTGTGGATTCATATCAAGGGAGCACTAAACAGCATTGGTGATACAATAGAACATATGGGGACACAATTTTCTTCATACCCATCGCTGCGGTGTCATGTTTTCTCGAGGTTCGCATGCCCATCCAAAGACCTAGTAGAGCAAGTCTGGAGCAGAGTCAGCAATCTGAAGGGACAATATGTGTTTCTTGGGATCAACTACCCTTTCTTTGTCGGAGCCCCTGGAGCTGTTGAACCTGTAATTGCTCAGGCATCCCTGGCCCCTGATGCTGGTGGTGGTGGTGGTGGTGTCGGTGGTGGTGGTGGTGGAGCCGACGAAGAACTAGCTATTGCTGCTCTTGGTGAAGCTGACGAAATACTTGGTGATGCTGCTGCTGGTGAAGCTGACGAAATACTTGCTAATGCTGCTGCTGGTGAAGCTGACGAAATACCTGCGGAGGCTGCTGCTGGAGTCCAGGAAGAACATGCTGGTGTTGTTGCTGAGGTGCCAGCACTTCCAGTGTTGATAGCAGACTGTGTGTTTGCTGCACACTCACGCGCCTATCATGTTGACACTCCAGATCCGACCTGGAGCCAAATCCACATCGGGGGGAGGGGGCCTACAATTGTCTCATTAGTGGGGTCGTACTATTTGAAGGAGAATGAAAGACGGCCAAACGCAGCATTCTGGTTTGTTTCGACGATACCACCAGCTCCAGGGACCTAGTGCTCATACTAGCAGATCCGATGAACCATTTGTCTTTATCTTTATCATTAGTTACACTTATGTGTGTAAAGACTAAGTTGTGCTTATTTGTGTAAGACTAAGTTAGGCCTAACTGCGTAATATTCAGTGAAGCCCAGCTTTTCTTTCCACGCCCATAACAACAGAATTGCAGCATAGAACATACAAATGTAATGTGCATACCACGCATTTTTGCTTAGGATAACAACCACTTCAAGCAAATGATACATCGTGTACGCATTTGAACACATCACTAGAATGTGCCACCTATTGATGACATGGATCTAGCTTTTCTGCGCTTATTTGCATTGAATCGATCATTGATTTGTTCACATATTTTTTGGCAATGGCTGATGAACTCCACTCTCTTGGTAACTTGCTTCGTCAGCGAGCACTTGTTGATGCAATGCAAAGTACAGATCATGGTCATCATCGTCATTCCATTTAGGTTCTCTATGTTTCATCTTCACAGAGCTACTAATTTCAAATGAAAATCTAGTAAACTATGTATGTATACATTGTTAGAGTATGCTACGGCCACAGTACATACATGTTTTTATACAATCACAAGAAGAAAACTTGATGCATTTTCACCTTGTTGGCGTTGTGCCGAACTAGGTGGATGTGGCATTGGGGTTCAGAGAGGAAGGCGCCGTGGCTGGTGCGTGTGCGACCACGGCGACAGCGAACTCAGATTCTGGAGGAGATCAACATGACAGAGCATGGTCGGCATGGGTACAGATCTCACCCAGGAATGAATTCCCGTCCCTGCACCGTGCCAATGGTGCGGTCATGGTGAGGGCGAGCTCCGATTCGGGATGGGGAGGAGAACGGGCCGAGTAGGTTTGTCCAAGTGCTAACTCCGCGCCATGGCCGCGACCACCGATTGCCGCCCCGGAGGAAGAAGCAGACGCGTAAAGGATGCATGCACCAACGCTGCAAGCCTACATGGCAGCCTACATGGCAACGTAGACGGCAGCGACATAACAGCGAAAGTTGACAGGGGGACCTAACTTGACGGCCGTTAGCCTGATTTTTTATATTGAAACGTAAAGTTGAATTCAGGATGAAAAGGACCCTCTGAGTATTTGGCACACCAACTATAGTCATCGCGGATGATATTAGGGAACCCGGGTACCACGTTGCTTGGCCACCCCAACCTTCGGGCCGCAAAATGATATTCTCCTCTAAACGGGCCTAAAAATAGCCATATCTTGGCCCAAATTGACCCGGTTTGACTCAAACTGATACATACCGACCCATAGATGAGTTCGGCTTACTTGGCGCGCATGCCATATTGTTGAGGTGCACCTCAAACGTGTCCTGACGCGCCACATATATCTCTTGATCATGCTTGCTCTCCTTATTTCCTCCTAATGCATCTTCCATCTCTCGGTCGCCTTCCTCCCTCTCCCCCCGCTGGCGCTAGTCCGATAGATGCCAAATCTAGTCAAACAATAACACCATGATTTAGGTAGTATAACGCTCTTATAAATCAAAGTATCATGTACAACTAGGAATGAATTCACCTTGTGATATTTTCAACGAGGCTCAATATTTCTTTCTAGTTCAAACACTTGAAATCAGCATGATCCATGATTGTATCCTCATCATCCTCCCTTTCTTCAAGAAAAGACGTCCTTGGCGTTGGGTAAGCTGGAAGTGGAAGAAACAAAAAGAACAACGTATATGCAAAGTATATGTATATATATCATGTTGTATTATTGTTGTTCACATAAAAAATATGTCCAATATACATCAAGCAACTTAAATTGCAGGTATAAGTGAAGTACAAAGAATCATGATCATGGTGAAAAACAAATAGATATATTGTCTTGTTGTTCAATACTAAATTCAGTTTGCTCAAAGAAGATCTATGATCAAATTTGTGAACAAGATCAAACCAATTCAATATGTGTGAAAACCAAATTGATGCATGCCATGCTTCAACTGCGCTACTCTGATTATTATGAACATGATCATGTTGTCCAGTATGTAAAATGCAACTCAAATTGCAAATATAAATGAAGTATAAAGCATTAGCACAACTAGGCAATGAATTTTGGGACAAACACAATGAATATGAAAACTTGGGTTTTATTCTAGCAAGATTACAATGATCCAGCATATGTAAAATTACTTGAGTTGGCTTCATTATATCAACTAGATCTAACTTTACTTTCATATTATCACAAATTTTAGCATACATCCCACAACACAAAGTCATCGACACACAACATGTATGGCTGAAAACAGCATGTTTCAGTTCAGCGATTCTATCACAAGTAATGCATATGTGATCCACAAGAAAATTTTCATGCATCCTATATTCACCAATCAGATTGAAAGTGAAACAAGGAGAATATGTGCTAGAATTCAGAAATGAAATTTCAGAAATCTTATCCATAGCACAACTCATACTCATAGGTTAATTTAGCATGATGGAATACACAATATCAGCAGGTGCTATTCGAGCAAGTATTTCCTTATGTGTTATCAGTACCACATGATCAAAATTTGAATTTGGTAAACTATCAGATGGTGCTGAAACAGTAGTGCAAGGAAAATCACAAGGAGGCTTCAGTAAAGGAATAGACTGACAATATGTCGCACATGTTGGCTGAAGCTCCAAATCAGTACCAATGTCATCAACAATCTCCGTAGTTGTAGTAGGTACTAAAAAAACCTCCACAAGTGACAATGCACTGTCCAGAGATACAGGTTGTAACATAGACGGCTCCCTTTCTTCAAAAGAAACCTGGATATCACAAGAAACAACACTAGGAGTAGAGATGATTACATTATTAGAAACCTCAATTGTCTCATCAACTCTCACTCCCGGTTCTTCTACGACAGGATCAACATGTGGTTCTATGTTGGTGGTTACAGGTGCAGATAGGTTTTGACGCCTAATCTTCTGAAATTGCTTAGTACGTGAACGTGCTAACCAAGTGTGCTTATCATTCCAAAAGATAGTAGGATCAGAACACGCACTACCAAACACAACCTGAAATTGATTACACCACTTTGTTTCCAACATGATATGACAAGAGTTAAACGTTCTAGGGACGACAAAACAAGAAAATCTCCCTGCTAGGACCATAAATGGTGAGTGGAATAGATGCGATCTGAGTAACTGGGAGTGCATGACCAGATGTTGCTAGCATGAATGTTTTTTTAATGCACTTGTGTATAATTGTAGCTTTTCAACAACCTCAACACTAACCAAATTTATGTAAGAACAAGTATCAATGGTAGTAGCAGCTTGTCTACCACTAATTTCTATGATGAAGTGGAACAAACCCGACGTAGGTACCACTCCTGACTCCTCTTCCCAAAATGTGTTGCTGCAGTAGGATTGTAATGGAAAGGGATAATCATCTGCATCCTTTTTCTGCATCACATCAACACTACTAGAACACATGATTAGTACATTAGTGCGCAAAACCAAAATCTGGTGGTGGAGCTCTCACAACTCACTCACAACCGACAAGAAAGCAGATCTTACCGTTCCAAAGTGAATAGTGATGCTTACCAATTCGAAATCAAAGACTTATGCACTGATATGATGAAGTGAATATCAAAGGTGTAGAGTACGATCACAGGGCACACATGTTATGTATGGTGGAGCTCTAGGTATGGTATCCTAACTACACCGCAAACAAGTCCTAGTGCCGAACGTCCAAAAACCCAAGAAACACACACGTGGAGATAAACGTGGCAATGCAACTATGAAGGGTGTTGCACTACGCTCGAGAGAAACTAGCAAAGCTCAAAGTAAACAGGCACAAGATTGCTCAATCTACCGGTGCAGAAAGATATGACTAGGCCTCTTGCTCAAATTCTCTTTTTCCACAATCCATCCATAGATTAGAGAGTGTTTTTCATCATATACAGAAAAAGCCCCACAAAGAGAGTTACCATAGCCTAGATTGCATCGTAGACAAGTAATAATTGCTGGTCGTGTTCATCCTTTAGTTTAGATCTAGATATGTTCTTCATAGATCTGTTTTTCTACTCGTTTTCTAGTCAATTTCCACCATTGTTTCCGCCACCACAAGGTTAGATCCGATCTAATCTAAGAGTCCTAGTCTACTACTCTTGGCCGAGTCAGAATTAGAAATAATAATAATAAGTTTACCGACTCTGCCGTGACACGGAAACAACTTGTTTTCCTGCCGCGGAGTCCTGTTCAGCCATGACTCGGTTTCGCTGCCGATACCAAGATGATATGGGGTGGACCGATCTTCTCAGCAAGCTCTTGTCGATGGTGATGGTGGATGATAGATAACTAGTGCGTAGCTATGATCTCTCCCGCTCGAACCCTGATGCCAGTGCAAGAAATCTTGAACCTTGTAGGATATTCACAACACCACACTCTTGCGCACGCAGCCGTGACCACGAACGGTAGTATGCAATCTACTAATTCCCAATGTAACAATAGATCACACTCAATTATAGTTGTAGAATTCGAACACCGGGTAATTCCAGAGGTTCTATGAAAGAAACAGCTCCAAAATATTTTAACGTGGTCTAAACCCTAACTTGTGACGGCTAGGAAGGTTTATATGAGGACTGGGGCGTCCTCCCCTCTAAACGGGCCTAAAAACAGCCATATCTTGGCCCAAACTGACCCAGTTTGACTCAAATTGATATATACCAACCCATAGATGAGTTCGGCTTACTTGGCGCATAGGCCATATGTTGTGGTGCACCAGAAATGTGTCCTGGCGCGCTACATATCTCTCTTGATCATGCTTGCTCTCCTTATTGCCTCCTAATGCATCTTTGATCTCTCGGTCGCCTTCCTCCCACTCCTCTCGCTGGCCTAGTCCGATAGATGCCAAATCTAGTCAAATAATAACACCATGATTTAGGTAGTATAACGCTCTTATAAATCAAAGTATCATGTCCAACTAGGAATGAATTCACCTTGTGATATTTCAACGAGGCTCAATATTTCTTTCCAGTTCAAACACTCGAAATCAGCATGATCCATTTTTGCTAAGTTTTGTTTTGAGTTACAGATTTCCACCAACATAATGGAGTTTGAGCGTATGACTAGTGCTAACCTAGTCAACTACTTTGGGAAGCCCTATGATATTTATAAAAGAGACAATTCCAATGAGAAGACAAGGGGGTTTGAGATAAATCCTCTACTACTTGGTATTTTACACAAGAAGCAATTTACTGGAGATGAAGAAGATCCCAATCCATTTGAGCATATTGCATGTTTCAAAGACATATGTGGAACTTTCCAATTGACAGGATATACAGCTGATGAGGTAAGGGTTAAACTTTTTAGTCAGACTTTGACTAGTACAGCTCTCTCATGGTATAGATCTCTACCCCCTGAAGCCACAACTACTTGGGATGATCTAGCCTGTGAATTTCTATCAAAATATTATCCATTATCAAAATCTTTTGGAATCAGGTGTCTTATAATGACTTAGAGGAATCACTCTAATGAAGTACGAGTAAGAGCTTATATTAGATTTAAAGATTTACTACTTCAATGTCCTCATCATGATTTGTCTGAATGGTATTTACTGCATATATTTTATGGCGATTTAATTAAACCTAATAAAATTGAACTAGACTCTTTGGCGGAAGGAGCCTTTATGAATCTTCCTATACCTAAAGCTTGGGCTTTACTTAATAGAATTCGTGATCATAGAGTTTCATGGAATTTTGGTCTAGGAAGTGAAGGAGGCATATAAATAGAACATGATTGTATTCATGACTATAATAAAAAAGGCCATGTCAAAGAATTATCTAAAGAACTTTATTTGGATTCAGATCTTGTGTTGCAAGTTGTTAAAGCTTTTATAGAACATATCAAAGCTCCAAAAGAGGGTCCGGTCAAGTATGATCCACCCCCCGAACCTGAGAAGAAAAGAGAAGATAAAGCAACACTAGCCTCCCTAGAACCAACAAATGAGATGCCTTTCCCTAGCACTGCACAAAAGCATATTCTTGAGTATGAACATGTCAAATTAGTATAGGAAAAGAAGGAAGAAGAAAGTATGCCAGAAGTCGTGGAACATCTGGAAGAAACCAAAGATGAAGAGGTAACCAAGGAAGCGATTATGGCTATGTATGCACATTGTAACATAGTTGAACTTAATGAAGAGACTTCCGTATTGGTTGAAGGTAAAACGAAGGTAAAAGATGTGGGTAAGCCTATTCTTCCTTGCATATTTAAAGAAACCTTGCATTATGGTTTATGTGATCTTGGCACCGAAGTTAATGTTATATCTTATGATTTCTGTTTAGAAATAAAAGAAGAGATAAAACCGGCTACAATTGAAAATATTGATATGACAATTATGTTAGCCCATGAGAATCTTCGAATTCCAATGGAACTAGTTGAAGATGCAACTATCACAATTAGCAACAAAGACTTTCCTATCGATTTTGTAGTCGTTGATATGCCATCTAACACTCTTTTCCCAATTATATTTGGAAGAAACTTTTTGGGTGATATAGGTGCATAAGTTAATTTCAAGGAGATTGTGTCCCTTACGCTTGGGGGAGAGGAAAATGAATTCCACCTATCTGAATTTAAAGACAGGCCTCCACAAATACAAGAAGAAGAGGAAGAGAGAACTATTGAGGAAATGGCGGCTCTTGTCTTTAGCAATTAAGAAGAAGAAATAAATGAAGATCGAAATTATGAAGAAATAGTTATGGAGGACAAGTCCCTAAGAGAACTAAAAGATGATTTCGATGCACTTACCATTATGGGACCATCAACCGATGAGTATTTTGAAGAGCCAGAAAAGAGAGGGGGCGAAGAACTACCACCCACAGAGTTGAGGATAATCTTAAATACAGGTTTTTAGATGATACAAATAAATTTCCTGTTATTATTAGTGCTAAACTTTCAGGATAAGAAGAAGAACTCATGAAGACACTTAAGGAGCATCGCAAGGCCTTTGGGTACTCAATGGATGATTTGAAGGAATTAGTCCCATGATAACCGTCCATCAATCATGGAAGAAGGTGCTAAACTAGTGGTGGAATTTAATAGAAGATTGAAGCCTGAAATGAAAGAAGTGGTAAGAAAAGAAATTGTACATCTACTAGACGCAGGTATAATCTATCCTATTAAAGAAAGTGAATGGGTATGTCTTGTTCATTGTGTTGCTAAGAAGGGGCCTTTTCGTTTGCGGCACCAAAGTTCCCGGGCAACTGCAGCACGGTATGTAAGTTGCCTGAAATTGCCGCGTTTCGAAATGTTGGGACGCCAACTACCGAGAGGGGCCATTTAGAGGAAAACTCATCTCACCCATACCAAATCCAAACATTCCGTGAAACTGCCATGTGAAGTATACGGTCGGGACCCTCATGTCAGTAATATTTCCGTGATGCGAGCGCCAACGCGGCAACCACGTAGGCAAAACGAGGTACTAAAGGAGCAAGGTGCATTGGCCAAATTCATAAATCCACTCCCTCCCTCCTTTCGCATGAACCCTAGCACCAGCAGCGTCGAAATCCCCTCTCCAACCAGAATGATCCCTTCGGGCATTTGACTTCCGGCGCCAAGTTGATGTGCCTACTCGCTAGTACCAAGATCTAATGCCAAATTCCGTGCCAGCTGTTACGACGATATAGCCCGCCTCTACCGCCGACGAGCTGAGCAGCGCAAAGGATGGTAGATCCTATTGCTGAGGAAGAAGTACTTCTGGCTATTTGCGGGTGAGCTAATCTACTCTTTGCTATTCGCACTATCTATAATTGCTAGCTAGCTATTGGCATTACAGAGATAGATCGAACCTAGAATTGTTTGCTAGCACGATGCTGACAAACAATTCTTACCTTTTTTCCCCAATTTTCTATCAAGTAGGATCTCCGCTAAACCCAAATACACGGTTATGGTCACCCTTTATGGCTACCACATTAAATTAGCAGATGGGAAGAGCAAGTGGAATCAAGCTAGCTGTCTGAAGATGGAAGTAGTGCATGTGCGGTTATGCACTATCCCTGGTATGGTTGCTGCTGTGCGTGAACTTGCTAAAATGGGGCCGGAGCAGACTGCACGGTTTAGCTTCATTGATGAACGAGGCTTCACGGTTCCTATAGCGTGTGAAAGTAAGCTAATTGGGTTGATGAAACAGTTTGTTGGGCTTCGCGTGGTTATGCTGATTTATAACATACTAGATGTGGAAGATCCTGCTACTAGGAGTCGCCCATCTATTATTGGACAGGGTGGTCTAACTCGAACCCCTGATGTTGTTGAGGAAAATGTGGTTCCTCCTCCGCGACATGCTTCTGTCAGGCAACCTCCTCGTAGGAGTCCCTGTATTGCCGTTGTGGAAAACTCTGCTCTAGAATCTGTTGGTACTGGCTGTCCCTGTGGTGTTGCTGCTCTGACTACTGCTGACCCAATCCATGCAGCTATTGAGCAAACTAAGGCTTCCGTAGGCTGCCCCGCTATTGTTTCCAAGACTGCTGCCTTGCGTGTTGCTCCTCCTTGAAACCATGCTCAGGTTGTGCAAAACTCTGCTCTGGAATCTACTGGTACTGGTCGTCCACGTGGTGTTGTTGCTCCAGCTCCTGTTGACCCAATCCATGCCGCTGTTGAGCAAACTAAGGCTTCTGGAGCCTGCCTCGCTGTTGTTGCCAAGACCGCTGCCTTGTGTGCTCCTCCTCCTCTAAACCGTGCTCAAGTTGTGTGAACCCGTGCTCTGGAATCTGCTGGTACTGGTCGTCCCCGTGTTGTTGTTGATCTGGCCGATGTTGACCCAATCCCTGCCACTGTTGAGAAAACTAAGGCTTCTGAAGGTTGCCCCACTATTGTTGCCAAGACTACTGCCTTGTGTCCTCCTTGAACCCGTGCTCAGGTTCAGCAAGCTCCCGGTCTAGAGCTAGCTTGTGGTCTGGACTCTGCTAGCACTCGAAACACTGATGTTGTGGGAACTGCTCCTGATCGTCGATGTGGCATGGCAGCAGCTGATCCTATTGTGGCTGCCGTTAGACAGGGCCCTGCCTGTCCACCAGGTATTGTAGCTCCCGCCGCTAAGGGCCCTCGCCTTACTCCTGGTCCTGGTACTTCCCCCAAGGTTACTCCATCTAACGATGACGCTCGTGATGGCGACGGTGGCAATGTGGCTAGGTCTGATGGTGCCGCTCCACCTCTCGAACCTCTCGGAGGTTTCTATCCTGTAGAACCTGATGATGGCAAAGTAATTGTTCGTATCGGTTTTGAGGATTGTACTACAAAATTAGATGATGGCACAAAAAAATTCTGTGACGAGTTTGATGTAATCCTTGGCAGGTACGATCCTGAAGTGGTAGAGTTATCTGATCTGACGGCATCATTACTGTGAAGTTGCTGTGGGGTCCTCCTAGGTAACATGTTTGGTATATTTTGGTAACAGGAGCAAAAAGGCTATAGAAGTGAAAGATACCAGGGATTTAGTCGTACCAGTAACAAGGAAACATTATAGAGGTGAAGTGTACTTCCACTTGATAGTGGAAATGGTTGGTGAGGAATTGGATTTTGACAAAAGAGATGATGGACTTGTAGAAGGCATGCATGACCTGATCCATGGCATCATTGGGGCTGGTGCGACTGAAGGTAGCTTCGAATAGAGGAGAGTCTTACAGAGAAGCGTCATTAATAGTCGTTGGAAGAGCATCCCGAGAAAGGGCACCCCGAAGAAGAACATCACCAAGGAGACCACGCCAGGGAAGAGGACGCCCAAGAGTCGCACGAAAAAAGGCACCACGCCACAGAGTACACCCCTGAGATCTAGTCAAAATGCCACACCGAATGGTAGCAGCAAAAACGCTAAGAGGGCTAGCATGGTGGTGAACACTCCCAGGAGTGGTAGCAAAAAGGCGAAGATGGCCAGCACGTAGGCTACCACACCCAGTGGGAGCAGAAAAAATGTTAATTTGGAGCGGAACACGCCACTGAGGTCAGGCAATAATGCCAGCACGAAGGAGAACATGCCCAATAGTAGCAGCAAAAGGGCTAATTTGGAGCGGAACACGCCACTGAGGTCAGGCAATAAGGCCAACACGAAGGAGAACACGCCCAATAGTAGCAGCAAAAGGGCTAGTTCAAAGAAGAACACGTCGCAGAGGTCAGGCAATAATGCCAGTACCCTGGAGCCAACACTCGTGAGGGGATGCAAGAAGGAGATCACACCCATGAGTGGCAGCAAAAAGCCTAGTCCGATGGGGAATAGAACACAGATGTCAAGCCCTACTGATACCATTAGGAAAGATTACATCAAGAAGGAGGATGTACACAAGAAGAGCAAGAGGAGGATGTACATCAAGAAGGGTTCTGTACAGTCAAGATGAAATTGATTCTGACAGCTGTTTGTCTACTGATGTACCTGGGATGCGTGCAAACGTAAGACCACCCCATGTGGTTGCAGCCGAATCAACCAAGTGTCTTGGAGAAAACAGAGTTGCCGGTGAGGTAGATTGGGGCAATGTTCCGGTCCATCCGGGTGGAGATGATGGTGCGGCCCCAAACATAGGAGTCAGTATGATGTGTACAATACTAGGCATTAGAGACAATGGCCAGGATTCTGAATCAGATGAAGAAGAAGGCACTGTAGAGGATCAAGAATCTAGTGATGATGAATAGACGAGGAACTTAATGATGAGGCTGGTATTCCATTCGATGATTTGGGTGTTGAAGTAGAAGCAATGAAACATGACCACGAGTATCCTATAATTTCGGTCGGCACCGAGTTCAGGAGCATGAATGAGTTCGGGATGTCGTTCCGGCATTTTTGTATCAAGGGGGAGTTCGAAGTTTATCGACTGAAGAACGCTGCCTAGAGGTATCAGCCCATTTGCAAGTTAACGTGGATGAATGGACAGGTCGACGTACATTGGCCATGGAGGATCACAGCAAGAGCCTTACCTGCGTCGAAGGCAATTAGGGTATTGGGGCAATGAATGCAGCAAACCATGAGAACTTTCTCTCTTTTCACTCTATAATTACAATTGCTTTGCGATGTCTTTCTGGCAACTAGTCGACTCCACTTATCTTTTAAATGAATCTGTGTTACAGGTGAACAAAATGGTCCTTCCACACATGTGCCCGATAGGCAACAAACTGAAATCTTCAATGGCTGATACGGAGTGGGTGGCTATACAAGCTATGTCCATACTAAAGTATAACCCTAAGGAGACTGCGAAGAATATTCAGACTAACCTTGGTTCTAAATAAAACATTGTCCTACCATATTACATGGTTTGGAAAGGTAAAGAGAAAGCTTCGGGGGTCTTGCACGGGGATTGGACCAATAGCTTTAGGATTCTGTACAACTTCAATACGGAGGTACAAGCTAGGTGTCCGGGGAGTGTTGTGGATATTGACACCGAATCAATACATGGTAAAATATATTTCAAAATATTTTTCATGGCGCTTAAACCTTGCATCCATGGATTGAAGGACGGCTGTAGGCCGTATCTGAGTGTAGACAACACTGTCCTAACTGGAAAATGGAAAGGCTGCCTGCCATCTGCCACAACACTTGACGGTCACAACTGGATGTTTCCAGTGGAATTTAGGCTGTTTGAAACAGAAACGGAGGAAAACTGGGTCTAGATTATGAGGCGGCTCAGGAGATCAATAGGCCACATGGATCCATTGGCTATATCCACGGATGCATGCAAAGGGCTAACAAATGCAGTGAAGGAGGTGTTCCCGCAATTTGAAGGTAGAGAATGCCATGCCCATATGATGCTCAACTTGTACTCACACTATGCAGGCAGCGTATTTCGTTACATGTTTCCTGCTCCTAGAGCTTACAAACCTAGTAGAAGCGAATATTTCATGAGCAAGATTTTTGCGGAAGCCCCTGAACTTCCAGAGTACTTAGCCATCCATCATTCGCAACTGTGGAAGAGGAGTCAACTCAACCCTGACATCAAAGTTGATTACATAAACAACAATCTTGCAGAATACCTGAATAACTGGGTGAAGGACATAAGAGTATGTCCTGTTGATATCTTGATGGACAGCCTACATGGTATGATCATGAAGCTATTAAATATAAGGAGAGAGATCGGTAGGAGACTTAGAGGACATATGCCACCGCTAGTTGTACAACAACTGCATAAGAGAAGCCGAATACTTTCTCATGTTAAGGTTCTCACGTCAACCAGCAGCTGTGAGGTGGCCGATATGTCCAAGAGTGGCAAAAGGGATGTTGTGAACATCCAGCTGCGAGAATGCACCTGCTTAGTGTGATAGCATACCGGGAAACCTTGCGACCATGCCTTGGCCTTCTTAGTGAAGAAAATAACTCTAGCACATTTGGATCAGTATTTGTCAGACTACTACTCTATGGAAAAGTTCAGAGTTGCGTATGCTAGATCCGTCGAGCCATGTACAGACCCATCTCAGTGGCCTCAAGTCCAACTAACTTTCGAGCTTTGCTAGCCATTTACAAAAAGGGGCAGAGGAAGACCTCGGGTGAATAGGTTTAAGAATTTTCCCGAGAAGAAGGGTTCGACTTTCTATGCTACTAAGAAGGGCAAAAATAGATGCAAGACCTGCCATTTTATAGGCCATAGAGCAGCGGGTTGTCTCCTTAATGCTCCCAAACCTAGGTATGAGATGGTACATTCACAAAAAAATGTTTATAATATGTATATATAAGGTAGTAATCCATGTAGATTTTTTATAGGAAGCACAAGGTAAGAAACAAGACAACCGACTCAGTGATTTTGCTAAAGGAAGAAAACCAAAAGGAGTGGAGTGATGATGCTGGACAAGATTCTGGTGCTGATTGCCCTAACTTCCCTCGACCCGGAGATGTAGGGTATGTGAAGGTAAGAAAATTGGCACCCAACAAGAGGAAGAAGGAAGTAGATGAAGAAGCCAGTGGACGTGAAGGCAAGAGGAAGAAACTTGGCACCCAAGCAGAGAAAGAAGGCTAGTAGTGTAGAAGCCTGATGATGTATTGAACTTGAACCTATATATGTAGTTCGGTTAAACTCTGGAGCTGTGCGCGTGGAACTTGTCGGGAGAAACAATCTGCCTCCCGTACACTGAGTAAAATGTCTAGCGACTTGAGGATTGGATATGCCCGAAGCCACTAGTTGAATCCAAAATTGTGACTGTGCCACTACTATCTGAACAATCGAACCACCGGGACCGCGATAGCTGAGCGGTTAAGGGATCTCCAAAATCGATGGGTGTTAGTGGCACATACATGAATTATTTATAGGTGCTTAATAAATCTCTTCTATTGGCATTACATTTATGATAAGGTTCTAAGCTAAAAAACAAGTTCTAAGCTAGCTGCTACACTCCACGAAGCAGCAACTTATTTCAGCTGCTAGACAATGACATGGCAACATAAACTACAAAGGCAACAGATAATGCCTAGAATGAGGAAATTGTTTCCACTATCTGGCCTAATCTTGAGCCCGTCTTTCTCACCACCTCCCTACTCCTGCCTCCCCTGCACCAGGCGAAGCTCCCGGATCTCTCTCTCCAACGCATGAATCTCCTCACTACAAGAAAAGTTCCCTTTCGCAACGACTTGGCCTGACGGTCGTCGTAGAAGGCGTGTCTTCCGCGACGAAATTCTCGGCTCAGTCGTGGCTGATGGAAAACTTTTTTTTCCGGTTTCGCGGACCTCTACTACGATGGATCTGCTAAAAACATGGAGGAAGCTCGGCTAGCGCATGGCAGAAGCAAGATTTTCATTTCCTCGTGTGATGTTTACTCGCTGAAGTCTTTTGATGCGTGTGGATCCCAGACATCAGTGTCTCTAGCAGACCATACTTTTCGGTCGCGCCTTAATGATTTGAACTCGATAACGTAGCTCGAGGCGTGCGCCGTTTAGTTAGGCTGCTAGGTCCCACATGTCAGCCTCTCATTAGAAGGATCATGTGTATGATGGAATTTTTTCTTTCGCTCGCTCCACCCTATTCCGAAGTTGATAGCGCTGCTCGATGCATCTACCGTCTAATCAACCTCCTAGGACCCATATGTCATCCTCTCATTAGAAAAAAACATGCGTATGATGGAATTTTTTCCTTCGCCGGCGCTACCCCGTTCCGAGTTGATAGTGTTGATCGACGGATCTACCGTTTAACCAACCTCTTGAGACCCACATATCATCCTCTCATTAGAAGAAACGTGTGTATGATGGATTTTTTTTCCTTCGCTCGCGCTAACTATTTAATCACGATGCTGGGCCCCACTTGTCATCCTCTCATTAGAAGAAACGTGTGTATGATGGATTTTTTACCCTTTGTAGCGCCTTCGTGTTCCAACTTGATAGCTTTGCTCGCTACATCAGCCGTTTATTCAGGCTGGTGGGTCCCTTATGTCATCCTCACATTAGAAGAATTGTGGGTATGATGGAATTTTTCTTCTCTAGGGCTACCCTGTCCCGAACTAGATAGCATTGCTCGATGAATCTATCGTTTGCTCACGCTGCTAAGTCCCCCATTTTAGGCTCTCATTAAAAGAAACGTGTATATGCTGAACTCTTTTCTCGGTCATGCCTCCCTGTTTTGAACTGGCTACGTTGCTCGATGCAGCATCTGTATAAGGTCGCCCTACTGGGTCCCACATATCAGCCTCTCTGTAAATGAAACGTGCATATGATGGACTTTTTTCTAGCCATGTGCGCTATTTTGACCTTGGCAACTTGCTGGGTCCCAGATGTCAACCACCTCTGTACAGGAAACGTGTCTATGCTAGGTCCCAGCTGACATCCTCAATTTGAAAGAAAAGTGTGTATGTTGGACTATTTTTTTGGGTCCTAGATGTCAGCCTCAGAGTACAAAAAAAGCTCAGAAAGGCCGAATTAAAAAGATTCTGGGCTAACTCGGGGCGGATGCCCTATTCATCATGGCTTATATTCCATGGGCTCACTCCTAAATTGAATGGGCTAAGGTCGATGGCCACAAGACCACGAAAAGGCCGAATTAGAAGGTATTGGGCTATGCTTGGGGCTGATAGGATAATTTCATGGGTTATGCTTGGACCTGCTGGGTTCGACATGTCAGCTTCTTTGTAAGTGCAACGTGTGTATGATGGACGTTTTTTCGGCCACGTCCGATTTTTTCACCATGGCAGCCGTGTATGGTCTTACTGTTGGTGCCCTTATGTCAGCCTCTCTGGCATGTTCTGGCTTGTAGGTCCCCGATGCAGCCTTGTATGTTCTGTCTGGTGGGTCCCCGATGCGAGCCTATCTGTACAAGTATTTAAACTTTTTTCGAACCCACCCTCAAAACAAACTCTAAGGACGCTGCATGCTGGTGGGTCCGTGATGTCATCCTCTCCGTAATGCGATATTGCTAGGAGAAAAAAAATGTAAACCCAAGATACACATACACATACAAAGGCGATTTAAACAGAAGACCTTCAAATCAAATAAACGTAAACTAAGTGCCAAATACAACAAAGATATTTATAGAAAAAATATCATTAAACTTTTATTAGTACTACAACTTTTATATTAGTCATCTTAAATTTTTTTGTGTGTCTATGTTTATCTCTTTTAAAATATAAAAGGGCAGCACTCCTGGTATCTCAATTTATAAAATACCACATAATGGGGTATTTTCTTAAAAACATGGGTAGGCAGAGTTTTTATTATTATGAGAGGTGAGGAGGCAATGCCCAAAAGGCCGAATTAAAAAGAGTTTGGCTATTACTCTGCGTGGGTTATATTCCATGGGATATGCTCCATGGGCTTCATTCTAAAATTTCACTGGGTTCTGCTCAGCAGTACGCTGACCCGTAAAAGGCCGAACTAATATGTTCTCGGCTATGCTCCATGGGCTCCTTTCTAAAATTTCGCTAGGCTGTGGTCAGTAGTACCTAACCCCTAAAAACTGAATTAAAATGTTTTGGGATAAAGAGGGGTCGAATGAGCTACTCCCTTTGATCCAAATTAATGTTCTCGGATTTGGCTAGATTCAATGTATCTAGCACTAAAACATGACTATATATGCCAGAATCTATACAAATGTAAGAACATTAATTTGGATCGGAGGTAGTACTAGATTTCTTCTCCTGGTTAATAAAAATTGCATTGTGATGTGCTCTGCCGGATTCGAAACAAAGACCTCAGCGAGGGCGGGGGAAAAGCGATAATTCTTTTTGGCAGATATCCATGTCAAAATTCAGTAGTACGAAATAAGGTAGAAAATTATCAAGAGATTCGAAGTTAATATTCGGGAGCACTTGACCAATTCAGTAGCATTTCAAAAGTGACCAATGCAGCAATACATACAATAAAGTACAATACCAGTACATCAGTATTAGTTGCACAAATGCTTTAGTAATAGCAACGACAGAACATTTGACAGATTCAGTAGCTTTCCTTCTTGAAATTCAATAGCAGTACAAAGAGAATCAGTTCTTGTTCCAGCTAAAAAAACCTTGGACCACGATCGATTTGGCCTGTTCTCCTAATACACTCAATCATTGGAGCAAGAAAAACTGACAATCAAGTCTGCTTTTCTGTGCATTTCTCCTTCTCACATCAATGCACAACCATGTCAAGATTATGAGTTTATGACAAGGCCAAGTTACAGAAGAAAAGAAAGACCATCTACTGCACTTGATCTATACAAGTAACAGTACATCAGTATTAGTTCTATAAAATGCCAAGTTCCAAAAGAAAAGCAAGGCCATGTACTGCACTTGGTCTAAACAAGTAGCAGTACATCAGTATTAGTTCTATAAAATGCCAAGTTCCAAAAGAAAAGCAAGACAATCTGCTGCACTTGATCTAAACAGGTACACGTATATCACAGTTAGTTCTACAAAATATTGTATTGTACGTACTAATAGTAACAATAGAACATTTTATAAATTCTGTAGCATTTAAATGATTCAGCAGTACATAATATGATTGAAAAAATATCGACAAATTCCCAACTAATATTTAGCAGCACTTGACAGATTCCTAGTTCATATTCAGCAGCACTTGATAGCATTCAGCAACATTTCAAACTGGCCAAATTAGCAGTACACATACAATAATTGACAGATTCAACAATACACACATTGACATTCAATAGATGTAGCTAGGCCTAATTCAAAAGTAAAGCGAGACCATATTCTGCACTTCATCGATCGATCTGAACAAGCACCAGTACATAGTTATTATTGCAAAATAGATTAGCAGAGGAAGAACTCCATAGAAAATACTCAGAACTACCTTAAGCTAGGAACCATGTCTGCCAAAATGATAAGTACCAGTACATACAGTAGGTATTACTACAAAATACATTAGCAGTAGTTGAACTCCATAAAAATACTCCTAAGAACAACTACTAAGAACATGTAGTAAGTCTTTCTAGCAGTTCAAATACTCCAACGAACATTAAGATGTGTTTATCTCACTCATGAATCTTGTTAATCCGAAGACAGTATTCCAGGGTGAACACCGATGGTTGACGAGCGACCAGGTGCGGCATTGGCACGGGCAGGAGCCACTTTAGCTCTTCGAACGGGATGTTGTTGGGCGACGTGGTGCTCTCCGGCATGCATAGCCCGGAATTTTTTATCCTTCTCCCCTCAATTATAGTCGACGACCAAAACTTCACCATGTACCGCGGCGACAAGCACGCCGCTAACCTGACGCATACAACATATACGACGTGTAGCGTTTGGTGCGTGTCAAACCACACCACGAACATAGTACCATCGTCTCCGGATCCGATGATATATATTGTCGGTAGGCCTATTGCCGGCAGAGGCTTAAAGGAGTACCTGTGTGTTTTGCCGTAGCGGAAACTACGCACCCTCATCGAGTGAGCTTCACAGAGGTGGGCGAGGAGCACCGCCAGCGAGGCGGCAAAAATGCAGCCATCCTCCATGAAGTTCCAAGGGCCGTACGCGCATGCAGTCTTGTGGCTGTCGACCTAATGGGATGCGACCAATGTTCCGCAACCGTCGTTGGGGCATCTTCTACCTTTTCTGCTGGTGACTAGGATGTTCAACTCCTTGGAGCATACGGCCAACCGGACGATGCTGGTAGTGTCCATACGCATAGCGATCTCGTCGAACACGTCGACGCTGATTTTGCTCCATCCGTCGTACCACCGGTTGGGCCCCGAATCCGCCATCACGTCCCGATGGTTTGGGGGCGAAGCGGATCAATCTATGACTGTTGGGAGGTTTTGGAGAAGAGGGATGGCGGCCTGGAAGGAATGATGCTGTGGGAAAGATGGCGAGGAAAATGAGTGATGCGCGTGTTGGATACGATACCAAATAGTACCGGAGATGGGGAAGACGGTATAGCTCTTTGAACGAGGAGTTTTTTGCGTGTTCCTTCATCGTTCTTCTGCTACAGGGCGTAGCTGCATCGAGAAGACTTTCATTATTAGCTATCTAGTGTAGCATGCCAACGTTTAGTAGTAGTAATTAGCTAGCTAGTCTAACACGCCAACGCTGTCTAGTAGAATGAATGTCATATCATCACAATATAAAATTGTACTACTCCATAAAGTAGTAATAGGTAAAGCTGAGAAAATAATTATATTTTCGAGCCGCTTCCATAAAGTATCGGGTGTATATTTGGTTCTCGTACTTGTGCATAGAGCTTATTGAGCTAAAGTCTAGTACAGTATCAATAGAATCTCCTACTTCCTCCATTTAAAAATATAAGATGGTTTAGCTTTTGTGAAAACATGTATCTAGACATCTTTTACTACACACTAAAAGTAGTGTGTATGTTCGGAGTGAACCACACACTAAAAGTCGTCTAGATACATACTTTCGCACAAGTTAAAACATTTTATATTATGGAATGGAGTGAGTAGATGCTATAATGGAAAAGAATATTCGATGGTTAACAATGTTATAATTTTCTAGTTGATACGTTGCAAACGTATCTATAATTTTTGATGTTCCATGCTTGGTTTTTATCTACTTTCTTATGTTTTCCCCACACTTTGGAGTATTTTTATACACTTTCTTGGACTAACCTACTAACAAGATGCCACAGTGCCAACTGCCTGTTTTCTACTGTTTTTGGTTCTAGGAAAGTTAGAAAATAAATATTCTCGGAATTGTACGGCACAAAAGCTAAAGTCAGTTTTTCACTGAGGGGGACAGAATAAGAGACGGAGAGAGGCCAGAGGGCCGCCACACCACCTGGGCGTGTGGCCAGGCCTAGCCCGTGCTAGGGAGTGGTGTGGCTGCCTAGGGCACTCCCTCGGCCTCCCCTTTCACCTATATATCGCATCCGATACAAAAACCCTCAGTACCCGATCAAAATTCCATGAAAGAGTCTGTAGCCACCGCCATCTCCATCCCTAGATTGGGAGGGATCTGAAGCTCTTCCCGACACCCAGCCGGAGGCCTTCTTCATCTCCATGCAAGTCTCTGGTGTGATGCGTGAGTCCATGTAGTAGCTAGATGGTTGGTTCTCCTCATTTCTGCTAGCATGTTTAGATCTTGTGAGCTCCGTTCATGATCAAGATCATCTATTTGTAATCATACATGTTGTGTTTGCGAGGATCCGATGGATATTGAGATGCTATTTCAGATTGATTATTGATTCTATCATGTCTTTGTTATTTGTGATCTTGCATGCTCTCCGTTGTTAGTAGATATCTTGGTCGAGTAGATGCTAGCAACTCCAAGAGGGAGTATTTAGGCTCGATAGTGGGTTCATGCCTCTAGTAATCTGGGAAGTGACACAATTCTCAAAGGTACTAGATGTGTTGTTGCTACTAGGGAGAAACTAGCAATCCTTTGTTCATAGAACAATCGTATTGTTTACTTTACACGCAATGCATAATGCAATTATCTGTTGCTTGCAACTTTATACTGGAGGGGGGGCGGATGATAACCTGAAGGTGGATTATTAGTCATAGATGTAGTTGGATTACTATATATGTATAATGTTGTAATTCCCAATCAAATCTCATAGGAGTTAAGATGATTAGTATATGCATGTATGCTTTCCCGATGTTTGTCAATTGCCCCGCTGTAATTTGTTCACCCAACATGTCATCTATCTTAAGGAGAACCACCACTAGTGAACTATGGACCCCGGTCCTTTCTTTTACCATCAATCTACAACTGTTTACTTTCTACAAGCTTTTACTTTCTTCCACACAATATGTTTAATTCTTTGTTTTCAGCAAAACCGGTGAGATTGACAACCTCACTGTAAGTTGGGGGCAAAGTTATGTGGTTGTGTTGTGTAGGATTCCAAGTTGACAACAGCACCTTGGAGGTGTTTCCTTGCTCCTACTGGTTCGATAACCTTGGTTTCATAACTGAGGGAAACTTGCTGCTGTGCTCATCATACCTTCCTCTTGGGGTTCCCCAACGAGCTTGAGATATCTTGGGCCATCAAGCTCTTTTCTGGCGCCGTTGCCAGGGAGTAAAGGACATCGTCCCAAGGGGAGTCCCTCATAACCAATCTCTTTACTTTGTTTTATTTGTTTTGCTTAGTTTAATTTCGCTTTGTTTGCTTGTTTTTTATCAAAAACACAAAAAAATTAGTTGTACTAGTTTGCTTTCTTTATTAAAAACACAAAAAATGACTACTCTTGAAAATACTAAGTTGTGTGACTTCACTAGCACCAAGAACAATGATTTCATGTGCACACCTATTGCTCCACATGTTCCTGAAGCTACTTTCTTTGAAATTAAACCTGCTTTACTCAATCTTGTTATGAGAGAACAATTTTCTGGTATTGGTAATGAAGATGATGCTGCTCATCTAAATAACTTTGTTGAACTTTGTGAGATACAAAAGCATAGGGATATAGATGGAGATATTATTAAGCTTAAATTGTTTCCTTTCTCTTTGAGAGGAAACGCTAAAGAATGGTTGCAATCCCTAACTAGAAATAGTATTGATTCTTGGACTAAATGCAAACATGCTTTCATTGGAAAATACTATCATCCTGCCAAGATTATATCTATGAGAAGTGAAATAATGATGTTTCAACAATCTGATAATGGACATGTTGCTCAAGCCTAGGAAAGAATGAAATCTTTGGTAAAGAATTGTCCCACTCATGGACTAACTGCTTGGATGATTATCCAAACCTTTTATACAGGATTGAACTATTCTTCAAGAAGTCTACTTGATTCTGCTGCTGGAGGTACCTTTATGACCATCACTTTCGGTGCTACAACAAAGCTTCTAGATGATATGATGGTTAACTATTCTGAATGGCATAGTGAGAGAGCCGTACAAGGTAAGAAGGTAAATTCTATTGAGGAAACCTCCTCCTTGAGTGATAAAATTGATGTTATTATGTTTATGCTTGTTAATGGTAAAGCTCATATTGATCCAAATCATGTTCCCTTAGCCTATTTGGTTGCTCAAGAAGAGCAAGTCGATGTGAACTTTATAAGAAATAATAATTTTAGCAACAATGCCTACAGGAATAATTTTGGTAATAATAACTATAGGCCATATCCTCCCAATAATGTTAATACTTATGGAAATTCCTACAACAAGAATAGGAGTGCTCCCTCTAAACTTGAAGCTATGCTTAAAGATTTTATTAGTAAACAAATTGCTTTCAATAAAACTATTGAGGAAAAACTCTCTAATGCTGAAAGAAATATAGCATCATTGGCTGAAGCCCAATCTTCTTTGAATAAAACAGCTGCTAAAACTTATACTATTGATAATCCTTTTGCTGCTAGTAATGCCGTACAAGTTAGAATTGATAGAAATGTTAGACTATTTGCTGAGTTGCATGCTAACTAGGAAAGAGAAGATGAAATTGCTAGAAACGTTAGTGTTTCTACTATCACTACCACTAGTGTTGAAGCTAGTAATAGCTCTACTACTTTAGATGATAATTATGATTTTTATCTTGATGGTTGCAACATCTCTAAAGTTATTAAGTTCCTACAAAAGCTTGCTAAAAGTCCTAATGCTAGTGCTATGAATATGGCCTTTACAAAACACATTACTGATGCTCTCATAAAAATTAAAGAAGAAAAGATGAAACATAAAGCTTCTATTACAATAAAACAAAGAAGATGGTTGGGAACCCATCATTAATATGAAAGTGAATGATTTTGATTTCAAAGCTTTATGTGATCTTGATAGTAGTGTTTCTATTATGCCTAGAAGATAGTAAAGGCCATATTCATAGCACTAGCATTAGGACTTAAAGGCCATATTCATAGCAATGCTAAAAGTCCTAATGCTAGTGCTATGAATATGGCCTTTACTATCAAGATTCATTTTGCCTCTCCTATGAAAACAAAATTTTCTTTTAGTGCTTCTTCATTTGAGAACACTTGATTCTTTTTCTTGCTTCTTATGCCTAACTTAAAGGCGTTAAAGAAAAGTACTTATTGGGAGATAACCCAAAAGTTTTAGATGAGTCTTGGAAGTTATTACCACTGTAATAAACGTTGCTTATCCTTTTTATTTGCTTTTTGTGCCAAGAGTAACCTCTAATGAGAGGGAAGTAATGCTTGGGAAAGTTGCTGTCCCAAAACAGATTTCTATGCTTCATCGTAAAAATTCATTTAAAATCTCTGATCATCGTTTTGAGGCGTGAATTTGTTTCTTCTGCCCTAGGTTGTTATATAACTTTAGTTAGTTCAACACTATTTTATGTGAGCAATAGAAGGTCTTTGAAAATTTTGGTTTTTACCTGCTGGTCTGTTCTGACAAATGTTTGCGGCGATCCGATGGATATTGAGATGCTATTCCTACAAAAGCTTGCTAAAAGTCCTAATGCTAGTGCTATTAATATGGCCTTTACTATCAAGATTCATTTTGCCTCTCCTATGAAAACAAAATTTTCTTTTAATGCTTCTTCATTTGAGAACACTTGATTCTTTTTCTTGCTTCTTATGCCTAACTTAAAGGTGTTAAAGAAAAGTACTTATTGGGAGATAACCCAAAAGTTTTAGATGAGTCTTGGAAGTTATTACCACTGTAATAAACGTTGCTTATCCTTTTTATTTGCTTTTTGTGCCAAGAGTAACCTCTAATGAGAGGGAAGTAAGGCTTGGGAAAGTTGCTGTCCCAAAATAGATTTTTGTGCTTCATCGTAAAAATTCGTTTAAAATCTCTGAACGTTGTTTTGAGGCGTGAATTTTTTTGCTTCTGCCCCAGGTTGTCATATAACTTTAGTTACTTCAACACTTTTTGATGTGAGCAACAGAAGGTCTTCGAAAAAATTGGTTTTTATCTGCTGGTCTGTTTTGACAAATTTTTGCCATTATTTGCATTTGCTTCTTGTTGGTTCCTTTTGGGTTCTCTTTGGGGAATTAAGCTTTTTGAGGGAAGTGCTACAGTAGCTTGTGTTTTAATGGATGTTTTATTGGCGTTGAAACTGAATCCAAAGACTTATTATCTTGAGTGCACGAATGTTGCTAATAAATATTGTGTGAAGTTTTGTATGAAGGAAAAAATTCAGGTGTATGGAGAAAATGGTGTAATGAGATGAAGAATGGAGTAAATATCAAGCTTGGGTATGCCACGCGTGTCACCCCAAGAAATATCCAAGAAGTACAAGCGTCAAATCTTGGGGATGCCCAAGGCATCCCCTTCTTCATCAATAAAAATCTTAGGTTTCTTCCAAACACTTCATTTTTATTGTTTCGTGCACAGTTTTGTTGTTCTTGGAGCGTCTTCATTTCTATTTTTGGTTTTTCATTTGCTTGGTTTTCTTAGTTCGCTTGAATAAATTGGTTGGACCTCCTCTTTCATACATTGGTTTTCAAATAGTTTGGTTTGGTTTGGAAAAGTGTAGGAAAGTTCATGCTTAAGTGGTAAAGAGAGCTTGTTTTTAACTGTGGCCTATGCTTTGTCATGCCATGCTTGATATTGTTTTGGCTTTATGCTTAGTGATATTTGTGGTCGCATGACATGTTATAAACAATTGAGATTGCTTAATGTGCCTTGAAAGAATCATTCGTTGTTTTAGCATATTAAAGCATAGTATTGTGGTATTCTCCTTTGATGCTTTATTTGGGTCGACTTGGCACATGCTCACACCATGTTATGACTATCCAAAGTCACCATAGCCTTTATTATCCTTTAGTTTTTGACTTGTAATATCACTTTATGCTTTAATTAATGATGTTTTGTCACTTTGCATGATTATGGCCATTATTGCTCTCTTAGTTGGTCGCTCCCAGTCTTTTGCTAGCCTCCATAACCAAGTATGAGTTCCACTCATGGATCCAACTCCAAATAAAACCAAGTTATTCCAAAGAGTCCACCATACTTACCTATTAGTATTTGCTACTCTAAGTATATTCATGTTTTTATCTACCTTCCGAATTAAACTTGTTATGTGAAAACTAGTGATTAAAGCTCTCACGAACTTGAAGGCACACTTTACTTTCTTGCACTTAATAATCTTGAACCATTGCGTCCGTCTTTGTTGTGTATATGCTTGCGCTTTATAAGTTTAAGTTAGAAGAACCATGTATCATGGGGAACACTTTCAACATTGCACTTATTATTCCGTTGATATCATGATTGTTTTGCTTATGGATCCCGGTGGTGTCAAATAAAAGGGGAACTTGTAAGATCATAGAGTTTGTATGTGTGTTAGACAAAAGCCTGGGTCGCTAGCCTAATCCATGCCTAATCATGGTGGAAACTTGCAGCATAACCATAATGAGCACTCTATGAAGCATCCTCAAAAAAAACCTATGCAAATAGCAAATAAAAAGATCGCTAAGATGTTCATTGTCTGCTTGCCTTGTCATTTCGATTATGGGATAGCTCCTGTATCATGTGCAAGGGGTACCCCGTTGGCGGTTCTCTATGATACATATGTACTTACAATGACAAGAGCTTACTTGTGACTGAAGTTGAGTAGCATGAGGTTCGGTACTCGTAAGTAAGGGGCATGAGATTTCAACTTATCACTTGTCAAGCATATCCTCTTAGTTGTGTCACTTTAATCTTAATCACCTAAAGATGCTTATGATAGGGGCAATGAGAGCTGAAATCTAATAAGTACTATAATTTTTGGAAGATCTTTATGAGACTTGAATCCCTGTTTCCTTCTATGAAGGCCTTTCATTTACTTTTATGTTGAGTCTCCACCTTCTGTCTTTATGCACCTATTGAGAGAGCATAGTGGCCATTCTTAGTTCTATGTGCATTGTCCCAAGACTTGTGCATTGATGCATAACTTTGATATTGCTTGTTCTTAAACTATTTGTATCTAGTCACCCTTATGAACTTTGAAGGTGTCCTATGCATTTTGCTACTCTATGAGGGACAAGCTGAATTCCACTATGCTATGTTTTCTTTATGTGAAACAAACAAACGTCTTGCAAAGCATTGTTATTCATGAATCTTTTGTTTGTGCCTTTTCATGTTGCAACATAGTTGCTATGCCTTATTGTTAGAACTTTATCTTTCATGCTATGTTGAAGTACTATGATCCCATCTATCAATGTTTTACAAATACTTTGATCAAGTTTATGATGGTGCATGTCACCTCAAAAATTATTCTTTCTTTTTATCACTTATCTACTCGAGGACGAGCAGGAGTTAAGCTTGGGGATGTTGATATGTTGCAAACGTATCTATAATTTTTGATGTTCATGCCTGGTTTTTATCTACTTTCTTATGGTTTGCCCACACTTTGGAGTTTTTTTATACACTTTCTTTGACTAACCTACTAACAAGATGCCACAGTGCCATCTGCCTGTTTTCTGCTGTTTTTGGCTCCAAGGAAGTCAGAAAATAAATATTCTCAGAATTGGACGGGACAAAAGCCAAAGTCAGTTTTTCACCGAGGGGGACATAGAGCAAGAATACAAGACTGAGAGGGGCCAGAGTGCCGCCACACCACCTGGCCACGCGGCTAGGCCTGGCCCGCACCAGGGGGTGGTGTGGCCACCTAGGGCACCCCCTCGGCCTCCCCTTTCGCCTATATATCGCCCCCGATACAGAAACCCTAAGTACCCGATCAAAATTCCCTGAAAGAGTCTGTAGCCACCGTCATCTCCATCCCTAGATAGGGAGGGATCTGAAACGCTTCCCGCCACCCTGCTAGAGAGGGGAATTCACCTTGGAGGCCTTCTCCATCACCATGCAAGCCTCCAGTGTGATGCATGAGTAGTTCATCCTTGGACTACGGGTCCATGTAGTAGCTAGATAGTTCGTTCTCCTCCTTTGTGCTACCGTGTTTAGATCTTGTGAGCTCCGTTCATGATCAAGATCATCTATTTGTAATCATACATGTTGTGTTTGCAGGGATCCGATGGAGAGATGCTATTTCAGATTGATTATTGATTCTATCATGTCTTTGTTATTTGTCATCTTCCATGCTCTCCATTGTTAGTAGATATCTTGGCCGAGTAGATGCTAGCAACTCCAAGAGGGATTATTTATGCTCGATAGTGCGTTCATGCCTCTAGTAATCTGGGGAAGTGACGGAAATCTCTAAGGTACTAGATGTGTTGTTTCTACTAGGGAGAAAACATCAATCCTTTGTTCATAGAACAATCGTATTGTTTACTTTACATGCAATGCGTAATGCAATTATTTATTGCTTGCTACTTATTACTTGAGGGGTGATACATTGCAAATGTATCTATAATTTTTAAAGTTCCATGCTTGGTTTTATCCACTTTCTTGTGTTTTGTTCCAACTTTGGAGTACTATTCATATGATTTCTTGGACTAACCTATTAACAAGAGCCACAGTGCCAGCTGCCTGTTTTTTGCTGTTTTTGGTTCCAGGAAAGTCAAAAAATGAATATTCTCGGAATTGGACAGGACAAAAGCCAAAGTGCCTATTTTTCCGGAAGTGATCAAGTGCCAGAATATGAGACGGAGAAGGTCCAGGGAGCCACCACACCACCTGGCCGTGCTGCCAGGCCTGGCCCGCGCCAGGGGGTGGTGTGGCCGCTCCCGGCACCCCCTCGGCCTCCCCTTCCGACTATAAGTTGCCCTCGAGAGGAAAACCCTAAGTACCCGATCAAAAATCCACGAAAGAGTCTGTAGCCGCCATCGTCTCTATCCCTAGATCGGGGGGGGGGGGGGATCTGAAGCTCTTCCCGGCACCCTGCCGGACAGGGGAATTCACCCTGGAGGCCTTCTTCATCACCATGCAAGCCTCCGGTCTGATGCGTGAGTAGTTCATCCTTGGACTACGGATCCATGTAGTAGCTAGATGGATGGTTTCTCCTCCTTTGTGCTTTCATGTTTAGATCTTGTGAGCTTCGTTCATGATCAAGATCATCTATTTGTAATCCATACATGTTGTGTTTGCGGGGATCCGATGGATATTGAGATGCTATTTCAGATTGATTATTGATTCTATCATGTCTTTGTTATTTGAAATCTTGCATGCTTTCCGTTGTTAGTAGCTATCTTGGCCAAGTAGATGCTAACAACTCCAACAGTTAGTATTTATGCTCGATAGTGGGTTCATGCCTCTGGTAATCTGGGGAAGTGACATAAATCTCTAACGTACTAGATGTGCTGTTGCTACTAGGGAGAAAACAACAATCCTTTGTTCATAGAACAATCGTATTGTTTATTTTACACACAGTTCGTAAAGCAATAATCTGTTGCTTGCAACTTAATACTGGAGGGGGTTCGGATGATAACCTGAAGGTGGATTATTAGTCATAGATGAAGTTGGATGGCGGTCTATGTATTATGTTGTAATGCCCAATCAAGTCTCAGAGGAGTCAAGATGATTAGTATATGCATGTATTTCTTTCTCGGTGTTTGTCAATTGCCCCGCAGTAATTTGTTCACCCAACATGTTATCTATCTAAGCAGAGCCACCTCTAGTGAACTATGGATCCCGGTCCTCTTTCTTTACATACAATCTACAACTGTTTACTGTTTTGTGTTTACTTTCTGCAAACTTTTACTTCTTTCGATTTGATACGTTTAATCCTTTGTTTTCCACAAAACACGGTGAGATTGACAACCTCATCGCAAGTTGGGGACAAAGTTCTGTGGTTGTGTTGTGCAGGTCTCCATGTTGCTACTAGCACCGGTAGTGCGCCCTGCCAAAGCTCAGCTAGTAACACCTTTGAGGTGTTTCCTTGCTCCTACTGGTTCGATTAAACATTGGTTTCATAACTGAGGGAAACTTGCTGCTGTGCTCATCATACCTTCCTCTTGGGGTTCCCAACGAGCTCTACATCAACACCACGCACCAAGCACTTTTCTGGGCGCCGTGTATTGAGCCATCAAGCGATTTTCTGGCGCCGTTGTCAGGGATTCAAGGACATCTTCACAGGGGGAGTCCCTCATAACCAATCACTTTACTTTGTTGTTTTTGTTTTGCTTAGTTTCTTTTTGCTTTGTTTGCTTGTTTTGTTCTTCAGAAAACACAAAAAAAATTAGTTCCTTTCTTAAGTTGCCTTTATGACTAGCTCTGCTCCAATCACTATTTCATTATGGATAGCTCACTCAGTTTCCTATTTGGGAACAGTTTTATGACTGCTAAGGTAATAGATGAACCACCGCCTGCTAGAACCTCCATGGAATAAGAAATTGCTGAACCTGAAAGCTCATTAGATGAAAAAGAGGAGGAGAGTGATGGACAAAAGGAGGAATAATGGATCTACCCATGCCTACCTTCTAATGAGAGTAACTCTTTATCCCTTACATTATTTGATTGTCCCCCATGCTTATCAAAGGAGGGTGAATGTTATGTTCCCGAGGATTCTTTTGAAAATATTTATAATAAAGCTCTAGTGCTTGTGGATCATGAAAAGCATGTCTTATGTGATAGTTATATTGTTGAGTTTATTCATGAGGCTACTGAAAATTATTATGAGAGAGGAAAATATGGTTGTAGAAGTTTTTATGGTAATGAAACACCTCTCTATGTGCTGAAAGTTTTGAAGTTACTTTTGTTTTATCTTCCTATGCCTGTCACTTTGTTCTTTGTGCATTTATTTGTATACAAGATTCCTTTGCATAGGAAGTGGGTTAGACTTAAATCTGTTTTGAATTTGCTTCTTGATGCTCTCTTTTACTTCAATTCATATTTCCTATGAGAGCATCTTCTCAAAATTTATGCCTACCTTAAAGGCGTTAAAGAGTTGGGAGATAACCCAAGAGTTTTAGTTGGGTCTTGGAAGTTATTACCTCTGTAATAACCTCTCCTTATCCTTTTTATTTGCTTTTTGTGCCAAGAGTAACCTCTAATGAGAGTGAAGTAATGATTGGGAAACTTGTTGTCCCGAAACAGATTTCTGTGCTTCACCGTAAAAATTCCTGAGAGAGCTCTATACGTCGGATTGAGCTGTAACATTTTGTGCTTCTGCCCCAGGTTGTTATCTAACTTTCATTAGGTCAAGACTTTTTGATTTGAGAAACATAAGGTCTTAGAAAAAAATCGTCTTTACCTGCTGGTCTGTTTTGACTGATTTCTGCCATTTTCTGCATTTGCTTCTTGTTAGTTCCTTCTTGAGTTCCTTTGGGGAATTTAGATTTTTGAGGGAAGTGCTACAGTAGCTAGTGTTCTAATTGAAGTTTATTTGGTGTTAGAACTGAACATTGAGACCTATTTATCTTAAGTGCACTAATGTGGCTAATGAGATTGTGTGAAGTTTTGTATGAAGGAAAATTTTCAGGTGTATGGAAGGAATGAGTAATAAGGTGAAGGATGGACTAAAGCTCAAGATTAGGGATGCCACGCGTGTCACCCGAAGAAACATCCAAGAAGTACAAGCGTCAAAGCTTGGGGATGCCCAAGGCATCCCCTTCTTCATCAATAAAAATCCCAGGTTTCTTCCAAACGCTTCATTTTTATTGTTTCATGCACAGTTGTGTTTTTCTTGGAGCGTCTTCTTTTTCATTTTTGTTTTGGTTTTTAGTTTGCTTGGTTTTCTTAGTGTTCTGAATAAATTGGTTGGACACCCTCTTTCACACTTTGGTTTGCAAATAGTTTGGTTTGGTTTGGAAAAGAGTAGGAAAGTTCATGCTTATGTGGTAAAAAGAGTTTGTTTTTGACTGTGGCCTATGCTTTGTCATGCCATGCTTGATATTATTTTGGCTTTATGCTTAGTATTATTTGTTGTAGCATGACTTGTTATAAAAAAATGATATTGCTTAATGTGCCTTGGATGAATCATGCGTTGTTTAGCATATTAAAGCACAGTATAGTGGTATTCTCCTTTGATGCTTTATTTGGGTTGACTTGGCACATGCTCACACCATGTTATGACTATCTCAAGTCACCATAGCCTTTATGATCCTTTAGTTTTCAACTTGTAGTATCACTTTATGCCTTGATCAATGATGTTTTGTCGCTCTGCATGATTATGGCCATTAGTGCTCTCGTAGTTTGTCGCTCCCAGTCTTTTGCTAGCCTCCACAACAAAGTATGAGTTCCACTCATGCATCCAACTCCCTAAACCAAGTTATTCCAAAGAGTCCACCATACCTACATACTAGCTTATGCTATTCCAAGTATGTTCATGCTTTTGTTCACCTTCCTCTTGTTATGAAAAACTAGTGATTAAAGCTCTCACGAACTTGATGGCACACTTTACTTTACTTGCCCTTAATAAACTTTAACCATTGTGTCTTCTATCTTGTATATGCTTGCACTTATTTGTCGGGAATTAGCAGAACCATGCGTTCATGGGGAACGCTTTCAACATTGCACTTGGTACTTGTACCTAGTTGATAGCATGCTCTTTTTTATATGGATGTCGTCGGTGTGAAATGAAAGGGGAGCTTGTAAGTCCATGGAGTTATGTATATGTGTTAGAGAAACGCCTAGGTCGCTGGTCTAATCCATGCTGACATGGTGGAAACCTGCAGCGTAACCATAATGAGCTGTCTATGAAGCATTCTTCTTATAAAAAAAGAGTCCTATACTGAGAATAAAAAGAGAGAAAAAGAGAAAAAAAAGAGATACTATGAAAAGAGGAAAGAGAGAAAAAAATCACCATATTCCCATGGTTAATAAGAAGAATGCTGAGATGCTCGTTGTCTACTTCCTTTTCATTTTGATATGGGGATTCTTCCGTATCATTGGGCAAGGGGTACCCCGTTGGCGGTTCTCAATGATACACATGTACTTACGATGACAAGAACTTACCGGTGACTAAACTTGAGAAGCATGAGGAGCGGCCCTCGTATACAAGGGACATGAGATTTCTGACTTATACTTCGTCAAGCATGTACACCATAGTTTGTTCACTTTAACCTTAATCACTTCAAGATGCTTATGATAGGGGCAATGAGAGCTGAAAGCTATGAGTACCATAATAGTTGGAAGCTCTTTATGAGACTTGAATCCCTACTTCCTTTTACAAAAGGCCTTTCTTCCACCATTATATTGAGTCTCCACCTTCTATCTTTATGCACCTACTTTGAGAGTATAGTGGCCATTCTTAGTTCTATGTGCATTGTCCCTAGACTAGTTGATTGATGCATAACTTGTTATTGCTTGTTTGAAACTATTGTATCTAGTCACTCTTATGAACTTTGGAGGTGCCCTATGCATTTATATTTGCTACTCTATTGAGGGACAAGATGAATACTATTATGCTATGTTTTCTTTATGTGAAACAAAAAAACGTCTTGCAAAGCATTGTTATTCATGAATCTTTTGTTTGTGCCTTTTCATGTTGCATCATAGTTTCTTTGCTTATTGCTAGAACTGTGTCTTTCATGTTATGATTGAAGTACTATGATCCCAGCTTTGAATGTTTTGCAAATACTTCGATCAAGTCTTTGATGGTGCATGTCACCTCAAAAATTATTTTCTTTTTATCACTTACCTACTCGAGGACGAGCAGGAGTTAAGCTTGGGGATGTTGATACATTGCAAATGTATCTATAATTTTCGATGTTCCATGCTTGGTTTTATCCACTTTCTTGTGTTTTGTTCCATCTTTGGAGTACTTTTCATATGATTTCTTGGACTAACCTATTAACAAGAGCCATACTGCCAGCTGCCTGTTTTCTGCTGTTTTTGGTTCCAGGAAAGTCAGAAAATGAATATTCTCAGAATTGGACGGGACAAAAGCCAAAGTGCCTATTTTTCCGGAAGTGATCAAGTGCCAGAATACGAGACGGAGAAGGGCCAGGGAGCCACCACACCCCCTGGCCGCGCTGCCAAGCCTGGCTCGCGCCATGGGGTGGTATGGCTGCTCCCGGCACCCCCTCGGCCTCCCCTTCCGACTATAAGTTTCCCTCGAGACGAAAACCCTAAGTACCCGATCAAAAATCCACGAAAGAGTCTGTAGCCGCCATCGTCTATGTCCCTAGATCAGGGGGGATCTGAAGCTCTTCCCGGCACCCTGTAGGAGAGGGGAATTCACCCTGGAGGCCTTCTTCATCACCATGCAAGCCTCCGGTGTGATGCGTGAGTAGTTCATCCTTGGACTACGGATCCATGTAGTAGCTAGATGTCTGGTTTCTCCTCCTTTGTGCTTTCATGTTTAGATCTTGTGAGCTCCGTTCATGATCAAGATCATCTATTTGTAATCCATACATGTTGTGTTTGCAGGGATCCGATGGATATTGAGATGCTATTTCATATTGATTATTGATTCTATCATGTCTTTGTTATTTGAGATCTTGCATGCTTTCCGTTATTAGTAGCTATCTTGGGCAAGTAGATGCTAGCAACTCCAAGAGTTAGTATTTATGCTCGATAGTGGGTTCATGCCTCTTGTAATCTGGGGAAGTGACAGAAATCTCTAAGGTACCAGATGTGTTGTTGCAACTAGGGAGAAAACAACAATCCTTTGTTCATAGAACAATCATATTGTTTACTTTACATGCAGTTCGTAAAGCAATATTGTGTTGCTTGCAACTTAATACTGGAGGGGGTTCGGATGATAACCTGAAGGTGGATTATTAGTCATAGATGCAGTTGGATGGCGGTCTATGTATTATGTTGTAATGCCCAATCAAGTCTTAGAGGAGTCAAGATGATTAGTATATGCATGTATTGCTTTCTCGGTGTTTGTTAATTGCCCCCCTGTAATTTGTTCACCCAACACGTTATCTATCTAAGGAGAGGCACCTCTAGTGAACTATGGATCCCGGTCCTCTTTCTTTACATACAATCTACAACTGTTTACTGTTTTGTGTTTACTTTCTGCAAACTTTTACTTCTTTCGATTCGATACGTTTAATCCTTTGTTTTCCGCAAAACACGGTGAGATTGACAACCTCATCGCAAGTTGGGGACAAAGTTCTGTGGTTGTGTTGTGCAGGACTCCACGTTGCTACTAGCACCGGTAGTGCGCCTTGCCAAAGCTCAGCTAGTAACACCTTTGAGGTGTTTCCTTGCTCCTACTGGTTTGATTAAACCTTGGTTTCATAACTGAGGGAAACTTGCTGATATGCTCATCATACCTTCGTCTTGGGGTTCCCAACGAGCTCTACATCAACACCACACACCAAGCACTTTTCTGGGCGTCGTGTATTGAGCCATCAAGGGGGTTCGGATGATAACCTGAAGGTGGATTCTTAGTCATATATGTAATTGGATTACGGTCTATGTATAATGTAGTAATGCCCAATCAAATCTTATAGGAGGTAAGATGATTAGTATATGCATGTATGCTTTCTCGATGTTTGTCAATTGCCCCGCTGTAATTTGTTCACCCAACATGTCATCTATCTTAAGGAGAACCACCACTAGTGAACTATTGATGACCCACAAGTATAGGGGGTGTATCGCAGTATTTTTGATAAGTAAGAGTGTCGAACCCAACGAGGAGCAGAAGGTGCTGGCTAGTGGTATGGATCAGGAATTCTCTACAAATAGTTAGCAAACGGATTTTTAGGGGTTTTCGATAAAGCAAGTAAACAAAGTAAGAGTAAATAAAAGACAGTAAGAATGAATGCAGCAAGTGGCCCAATCCTTTATGTAGCAAAGGACAAGCCGGTTGTATTTCTATAGATGACCAAACGTTCTCGAGGACACATGGGAAGACTGTCAAGTGCTTTCGCTTCATATAGTCGATTAATCTTCTCTAGCTTGCTAAGTGTTATGTGGGTGAACCTGTGCTAATGTACCGTCCCATCCAAGACTTATACATACTTCTGATTAAACCCCCTTGCAAACATCCGTAAGTACAAGAAAGTAATTAAGATAGAAACCTAACCACAACTTTAAACGCTAAGACCCTTACGTCCCTTGTGCAATGGTTTCCTAACGGGGGTTCAGGTTTCTGTCACTCCGGCAACCCCTACGATTAGTAGCCAAATACACAATGCATCCCCCTAGGCCCATATAGGTGAAGTGTCATGTAGTCGACGTTCACATGACACCACTAGAAGAAGTATACCACAACTTAAATAACAATCTATTGAATCTTTCTCAACGCAACTCCACTACTAACAACAAGACTTCTCCCATGTCCTCAAGAACAAAACGAAGTACTCACAAGACATCATATGGATCATGATCAGAGATGGAATAATGATGTATAACAATCTGAAAATAAACAATAATTCAATGGTTCACTCAATAGCATCAACTACAAAGAGTAATCGACACCGGGAAAGTTTCCCCTATGAACTAATGCAAGATTCAACTCAATTGTTACAGCAATATGGAGATGGTGATGAGGGTGCTGGTGGTGATGATGGTGGTGGTGATGATGATCCCGATGAAGCCCAGCTTGATGATGGTGTTGATGGCGATGATCTCCCCTCTCCGGGAAGGAATTCCCCCGGCAGAAATCTGTTTGTCGGAGAGATCTTTCTCTCTCGGTGTTTTCCGCCCCGTAGAGGCGGCGGAATCTTTCTGTGGTCGCTCCCCGAGTCTTAGGGTTTCGGGAGGAAGATATACGCCAGAGGGGAGAGGCTGGAGTGGGCCAGGGCAGCCACACCACTCCTTGGCGCGGCCTGGGCTTGCCCGCGCCATGGGGTGGTGTGGGCCCCCTGTGGCCCACCTCCACTCCATCTTCTGGCATCTTGAGTCTTCTGGAAAAATAGAATTTTCCGTATATTTTCCCGGATTTTCTGATCTTCGCGAATTTTGCCTCCAAAAAGCACCTTTTTCATCAGAATCCTGACTGTAGCGGTCCATGCTCCAAAAGTCGTCAACCATGCAAAAACAGATGAAATAACATAAGTATCACCTCTCAATATGAAATATACAATGAATAATAGTGAATTAAGACATAGAATAGTGATGTAAAATGGACGTATCAACTCCCCCCAATCTTAGACTTCGCTTGTCCCTAAGCGAAACTGAGCTCAATAAACATGACCTCAAGTTTACGGAGTGAAGAGTCGATAAAAGAATACGGACAAGAAGCATCACATTCATCAAATACATAGATCATAAAAGAAGACAACTCACTATTATACAACTCGACTTGCAATGAGTAAAGGAAACACAATAAAGACACATAAAGTGAATCATAATTGTTAATGGCAAACTTAACTCTTGGTCGAAGAATAGTTGATAACTCGCTCGAGTTTACAAATAGCTGGTGTCCAAATAAAGATTTCAAAGTAGTAAACGTCAAGATAAGAGCAATGTGCAAAGCATGGAGCATAAGAAACATGAGTGAATAAATCATCATATGAATGAATGAAACACATCAACTCAAAATACTTGCTGAGATAGAAGGGAATAGGTTTACTGACTCAACTACAAGGTAAAAGAAAGGCCCTTCGCAGAGGGAAGCAGGGATTCCAAGTCTCATAAAGATCTCCCAAAAATTATGATACTTAGTAGCTTTCCGCTCTCATTGCCCCTATCATAGGCATCTTTTGGTGGTTAAGGTTAAAGTGACACAACTAAGAGGATATGCTTGACAAGTTATAAGTTGAAATCTCATGCCCCTTACTTATGAGTACCGATCCTCATGCTACTCAACTTCAGTCACGAGCAAGCTCTTGTCATTGTAAATACATGCGTATCATTGAGAACCGCCAACGGGGTACCCCTTTCAGATGACACAAGAGCTATCCCATAATCAAAATGACAAGGCAAGCAGACAGTGAGCATCTCGGCGATCTTTTTATTTGCTATTTGCATAGGTTTTTATTGAATATGCTTCATAGAATGCTCACTATAGTTATGCTGCAAGTTTCCACCATGATTAGGCATGGCTTAGGCTAGCGGCCCAGGGTTTCTCTAACACACATATAAACTCCATGATCTTACAAGTTCCTCTTTTATTTCACACCGCCGGGATCCATAAGCAAAAGAACATGATATCAACTAGGTACAAGTACCGATGAAGTGTTGAAAGCGGTCCCCATGATACATGGTTCTGCTAACTTCAACTCATAAAGCACAAGCATATACGCAACAAAGAAGGACCCAATGGTTCAAGTTTATTAAATGAAAGAAAGTAAAGTGTGCCATCAAGTTCGTGAGAGCTTTACTTGGAATAGAAATAATGCTACTAGGTAGGTATGATGGACACAAATGGCAAAGGTTTTGGTTTAAAGGAGGTGGATGCACGAGAAGAATTCCCTCTCAGTATAGGTTTTTGGCTAGCAAGGCTGGGTAGCAAGTATAAGAGTTGAAGGAAACAAACAAACATACAAGTGATAAAGACAAACATGCAATCTTCCTTGGAAGCACAAAATATCTTAACTAGAGAATACTAAACTTATTAGCAAATCAAGAAAGAAAGATGATGAAATTATTTTTTCTTTAAAGGTACTTTTATGTTTTCTTTCAACTCTCAAAAATAGTGTTGCTACTGACAAAGCCAGGTTTCCCAAAACCAACTAAATTAACTCAATGATCCCAAAGTGATACCAATACTAACAACAAGATCAATCATATAACCACGAATTGAAAACTAAAATAAGCTACGCAAAAGAGTGAATGTTAGAACTTCTCATTAATATTCCATAACGGAAACTCACACCAAGGGATACATATCTAACGAGAGAGGGGACACTTCCATAATGCAAACCATACTACATAATAACTCCTCTATTCATGATATGACTCTATTAATAAGGTAAAAAGATAGAAGATAGTGATATGATACCATGGCACTCCCCCAAGCTTGGAACAAACCAAGGGGATGCGAAACCTGATGACGAATTACTCCTTCGCTGGTGGTGGTATACTCTCATCTTCGTCTGTCTTCCAGGGTAAAGGCTTCCCATCAACAAAGGACATTGTGGTTTCCAACATCCTAAAACTTGCAGCAGCACTTATGCGTTTAAATCTAGCCTCATACTCACAGTTTTGATTTTGAACGTCATAGAACTGGGCTTGTAGTTCGTTGGTTGTTTGGCGGAGTGAAAAGACTTCATCTTTGAGTTCAGCAGTCTCCTTTTGGTGCTTGGCGATGAGTTCGGAACAAATCTTGTGGATGATGTCCACTTCGCGCTCCGCCATCTTCCTGTACCGAAAGACTTCTTGCTCCAATGCTTCCATCCTATCCTCCAGACTTCCTTCACCTTTAGGGCCTTGAACCTCCTTAATCCGGACCTCCCCACCTTCGAGCAACAACTCCTTAGGATGAATCTTCAATTCTCTCATGTATGGGTTGATGATATCTTCTAAGGAATCTCTCTTGGATGTTCCAGATGAAGACATTGTGGCTCCAAATCTGGGATTCTACCTGGCAGAAACAGATCGAATCAAAAACATGGCAAAAACACGATATACGAACCTCGGGGGATCTGGGGGGTTATAAATTACGAAGTTTCACTTCAAAAGGAAGGTACTGGGAGAAAACGAGTCGGAGGCGGAGTCCTGGGTGGGCTCACCACCTGGTGGCGCAGCCAGGGGTGGGCCCGCGCCATGGGGTGGTGTGGGCCACCCTGGCTCCGTTTCTGTCCCTTTTTCGCTTCGTAGGTTTCCTTATTGACTGGAAACTGCAACAATATAGTTGTATTGTATTTTCGCGGAACTTTTCTTACCAGAACTGTTACCTAGTTGGAAACAGACTCTGCAGGTCTCTGAATTTGGTCCTCAATGAATTTCTCTGGAGTTATAACTTGAAAGGCATCAACATCTTCATTGTAAGAATCTGTAGAAATATAGTGTTTGAGTCGCTGTCCATTCACTACTTGTGTAGTATTATCTTTTAGAGAAGAAATTTTTATTGCTCCTGAACGGTATACTTCTTCAACGATGAAAGGTCCTTCCCATTTTGATAGTAGCTTACCTGCAAAAAATCTGAGACGAGACCTATACAATAGAACTTTCTCACGAACATGAAATTATCTCTTAAGTATTCGCTTGTCATGCCATCTTTTAACTTTTTCTTTAGAGATCCTAGCATTCTCATAGGCTTCACTCCTCCATTCATCTAAAGAACTTAAGTCAAAAAGTATTTTCTCACCAGCTAGCTTACAATCTCTATCTAGTTCTTTCACTGCCCAGTAAGCTTTGTGTTCTAATTCTAGGGGTAAGTGGCAAGCTTTCCCATAAACCATCTTATAAGGAGACATTCCCATAGGATTCTTATAAGCAGTTCTATAAGACCATAAAGCATCATTCAACTTCTTAGCCCAGTTTTTTCTAGACCTATTAACAGTCTTTTGCAAGATAGATTTAATTTCTCTATTTGATAACTCTACTTGCCCGCTAGTTTGGGGGTGATAAGCTTAAGAAATTCTATGATTAACATCATACTTAGCAAGGGTCTTCCTAGAACCGCCATGAATGAAATGAGAACCCCCATCGGTCATGAGATACCTAGGCACTCCAAACCTAGGAAAGATAACATCCTGAAGCATTTTTAGAGAGGTTTCCCTGTCAGCACTTTTCGTAGGAATGGCTTCTACCCACTTAGTAACATAATCAACGGCAACAAGAATATGAGTGTAACCCTTAGAAGGACGGAAAGGTCCCATAAAGTCGAATCCCCAATAATCAACAGGTTCAATAACTAGAGAGTAGTTCATAGGCATTTCATTGCGTTTAGAAATAATACCAACATGTTGACATTCATCACAAGATAAAACAAACTTTCTTGCATCTTTAAAAAGGGTAGGCCAGTAGAAACCTGATTGTAATACCTTTTGTGCAGTTCTATCTGCTGCATGGTGTCCTCCATAGGCGCTCCCATGACATTTACGCAATATCTCTTTTTGTTCATACTCTGGAACACATCTTCGCATAATACCATCAACCCCTTCTTTGTATAAGTGTGGGTCATCCCAAAAATAATGCCTCAAATCATAAAAGAACTTTCTTCTTTGCTGAGCTATAAAAGTTGGAGGAAAATACTTGGAGACAATAAAGTTAGCATAATCAGCATACCAAGGGCTTCCTCGTGAGTTCACCCCTACTGCGGCTAATTGTTCATTTGGGAAACTATGATTAACAGGCATAGGATCAAAAGAAATGTTTTCCAAACGAGATAAATTATCAGCTATAGGATTTTCAACACCCTTTCTATCTACTATATGTAGATCAAACTCTTGTAAAAGCAGTACCCATCTAATAATCCTAGGCTTAGCGTCCTTCTTTTTCATAAGATATTTAATAGCACCATGATCAGTATGAATGGTTACTTTTGAGTCCACAATATAGGGCCTAAACTTATCACAAGCAAAAACAACAGCTAGAAATTCCTTTTCAGTAGTAGCATAATTCCTTTGAGCAGCGTCTAAAGTCTTACTAGCATAATGGATAACGTTTAGCTTTTTATCAATACGTTTCCCAAGGCCTAAACTTATCACAAGCAAAAACAACAGCTAGAAATTCCTTTTCAGTAGTAGCATAATTCCTTTGAGCAGCGTCTAAAGTCTTACTAGCATAATGGATAACGTTTAGCTTTTTATCAATACGTTGCCCTAGGACAGCACCTACAGCAAAATCACTAGCATCACACATTATTTCAAAGGGTAAACTCCAATCAGGTGGTTGAATGATAGGGGCTATAGTTAAAGCCTTCTTAAGAGTTTCAAAAGCTTCCTTAACGAAGGGTACATCTTTTTGAAGAAGATTGGTAAGGGGTTTTGATATCCTAGAAAAGTCTTTAATAAACCTTCTATAGAAACCAGCATGACCAAGGATACTACGAATACCTTTGATGTCTCTTGGGCATGGCATCTTCTCAATTGCCTCAACCTTCGCTCTATCAACTTCTATGCCTCTTTCAGAAACATTATGCCCAAGAACAATCCCTTCATTAACCATGAAGTGGCATTTTTCCCAATTAAGAACAAGATTATTTTCTTCACATCTCTGCAAAACTTTATCAAGGTTGTGCAGACAATTATCAAAAGAAGTTCCGTAGACAGAAAAGTCATCCATGAACACTTCTCAAATTTCCTCACAAAAGCCATGAAAGATAGCAGACATGCACCTTTGGAAAGTAGTAGGAGCATTACATAAACCAAAAGGCATACGTCTATAAGCATAAGTTCCATAAGGGCAAGTAAAAGTAGTTTTTTCTTGATCATGTTGTTTGATAGCAATTTGAGAGAAACCAGAATAACCATCAAGAAAACAAAAATGGGTCTTTTTAGACAACCTTTCCAACATTTGATCAATAAAAGGAAGCGGGTAGTGATCTTTCTTAGTGACTTTATTGACTTTCCTAAAATCGATGCACATCCTATAGCCTACCACTATTCTTTGAGGAATAAGTTCATCATTATCATTAGGGACAACGGTAATACCTCCCTTTTTAGGAACACAATGAACAAGACTAACCCATTCACTATCAGCAATAGGGTAAATAATACCAGCATCAAGGAGTTTCAATACCTCATTCCTTACCACTTCCTTCATCTTAGGATTTAAACGTCGTTGGTGCTCCACTACTGGCTTCGCATCTGGTTCTATGTTGATAGAATGCTAACATATAGTAGGTGAAATCCCTTTCAAATCATCCAGAGTATAGCCCATAGCTCCTCGGTGTTTCTTCAGAACTTCCAATAATCTTTCTTCTTCCTCCCCTAAAAGTTTAGCGCTAATAATAACAGGATATATCTTTTTATCATCAATAAAAGCATATTTAAGATCATCAGGGAGAGGTTTTAGATCGAAGACCGGATCCTTTTTAGGTGCCATCGTGGTACCCAAGTCTTCTATAGGCAAGTCGTGCTTAAGCATCACTGGTTGATCATGGATAATCATGTCAATCTCATTTCTTTCTTCCATGAAGATTTCACTTTCATGTTCCTCCATAAATTGCTACAAAGCATTGTTAGGAGCAAGAGAAATAGAAGCAAGTTGTTCAACCCTAAAATCCTCATTATGGGTTTCCTCTTCACAAGGTTCTTTAGCAAATTTCGAAAAATTAAACTCATAGGATTCCCCATCAAACTTAGTGAAGATTTTCTCCCCCTTGCAATCAATAATAGCTCCACAAGTACTCAAGAAAGGTCTACCAAAAATGATAGGGTAAGTTTTACTAGCGGCTGAACCAAGTACTAGAAAATCAGCAGGGTACTTAATCTTACCACAAAGAACTTCCACGTCTCGCACAATACCAATTGGAGAGATGGTCTCTCTATTAGCAAGGTGAATAACCACATCAATCTCCTCCAACTCGCAAGGACTGATTTCATGCATAATTTCTCTGTAAAGCTCATAAGGAATAGCACTAGAACTTGCACCAATATCACATGAACCATAATAGCAATGATCACCTATTCTAATAGAAAGCACATGAACACTAGCCTTTTTAGACCTATTGGGATGTGAAACAATATTAGAAGCATCCTCCCAAAAGACTATCTGCCCATCTTCTACGCTTTTAGTGACAAGGTCTTTCACAATTGCTACCACAGGTTCAATGTTTATTTGTTCATCAGGTTTTACAGTTCTTTTTTCACGTTTGGTGATTACATTAGTTATCATAGGATGGTCCTTTACCTTTTCGGGAAAGGGAATCTTCTCGATATAAGGCTCAGGTAAGATGGGATCAATAATGCAATACTCACCACTTCCGATAGGAGCATAGTCTACAATATCTTTGTAAGGTGCATGGTACTTGTTCCATCCCCTTTTTGGAATTTCAAAATAGGAAGCAAAAGCTCTAAAGCAATTTGTAATAACTTGAAAATCAAGACCATAAAGATTACTAATATTTTGAAAGTCATCAGTTCCCATAAAAGATTCAATGCATTCATAATCATAATTTATACCTGACTTTCTACCTTTGTCGTTCTCCCAAGCTTCAGCATTGTCTTGAATACGGTCCAGAAGGTCCCATTTAACTTCTTCTTCCATACGAGTGAATGATCCAGCACAGGAAGCATCCAATAAATCTTTATCATGTAGAGGCAGCCTTGCATAAAAGTTATTGATAATAATATTGTTGGGGAGCTCATGAATGGGACATTTGAGCATTAGTAACTTCAATCTCCCCCAAGCTTGAGCTGTACTCTCTCCATCAAGAGGCCAAAAGTTGTATATTTGATTCCGATCTTTATGAATTTCACTAGGAGGATAAAACTTTGAATAAAAGAGAGGCACTATTTCCTCCCATTCCAGAGCTTGACCATTCTTCAGCAGCTTATACCATTCCTCGGCTCTTCCTTTCAGTGATAATGAGAATAACTTCTTCTTAACTTGATCTGTAGTAATACATGCACACTTGAACAACCCGCATAATTCGTGTATAAAGAGTAAATGATCATCGGGATGGACAGTTCCATCCCCAACATAGTAGTTGTCCATAACACGATCAATAATTCTTGTAGGTATTTTGAAAACATCTTTCTCAGCAGGTGGTGGCTTATCTACTACCTTAGCAGTGGTAGTAGCATTACCAAATAAGAAACTCAACGAACTATCCATAACGAAAATAAAGCAACTAGCAGAAGTAAACAATACTCACAGTAGAAGTTTCCTTTACCAGTTCCACTCTCCAATAGCGCTTCACTCCCCAGCAACGGCGCCAGAAAATAGTCTTGATGACCCACAAGTATAGGGGGTGTATCGCAATATTTTCGATAAGTAAGAGTGTCGAACCCAATGAGGAGCAGAAGGTGCTAGCTAGTGGTATGGATCAGGAATTCTCTGCAAATACTTAGCAAACGGATTTTTAGGGGTTTTCGATAAAGCAAGAAAACAAAGTACGAGTAAATAAAAGACAGTAAGAATGAATGCAGCAAGTGGCCCAATCCTTTATGCAGCAAAGGACAAGCCGGTTGTATTTCTATAGATGTCCAAACGTTCTCGAGGACACATGGGAAGACTGTCAAGTGCTTTCGCTTCATATAGTCGATAAATCTTCTCTAGCTTGCTATGTGTTGTGTGGGAGAACCTATGCTAATGTACCGTCCCATCTAAGACTTAATACATACTTGTGATTAAACCCCCTTGCAAATATCCGTAAGTACAAGAAAGTAATTAAGGTAGAAACCTAACCACAACTTTAAACTCTAAGACCCTTACGTCCCTTGTGCAATGGTTTCCTAACGGGGGTTCAGGTTTCTGTCACTCCGGCAACCCCTACGATTAGTAACCAAATACACAATGCATTCCCCTAGGCCCATATAGGTGAAGTGTCATGTAGTCGACATTCACATGACACCACTAGAAGAAGTACACCACAACTTAAATAACAATCTATTGAATCTTTCTTAACGCAACTCCACTACTAACAACAAGACTTCTCCCATGTCCTCAAGAACAAAACAAACTACTCACAAGAAATCATATGGATCATGATCAGAGATGGAATAATGATGTATAACAATCTGAACATAAACAATAATTCAATGGTTCACTCAATAGCATCAACTACAAAGAGTAATCAACACCGGGAAAGTTTCCCCTATGAACTAATGCAAGATTCAACTCAATTGTTACAGCAATATGGAGATGGTGATGAGGGTGCTGGTGGTGATGATGGTGGTGATGATGATGATGATCCTGATGAAGCCCAGCTTGATGATGGTGTTGATGGCGATGATCTCCCCTCTCCGGGAAGGAATTCCCCTGAGAGAAATCTTTCTGTCGAAGAGATCTTTCTCTCTCGGTGTTTTCCGCCCCGCAGAGGCGACGGAATATTTCTGTGGTCGCTCCTCGAGTCTTAGGGTTTCGGGAGGAAGATATACGCCAGAGGGGAGAGGCTGGAGTGGGCCAGGGCGGCCCCACCATTCCCTGGCGCGACCTGGGCTTGCCCGCGCCATGGGGTGGTGTGGGCCCCCTGTGGCCCACCTCCACTCCATCTTCTCGCATCTTGAGTCTTCTGGAAAAATAGAATTTTCCATATATTTTCCCGGATTTTTTGATCTTCGTGAATTTTGCCTCCAAACAGCACCTTTTCCATCAGAATCCTGACTGCAGCGGTCCATGCTCCAAAAGTCGTCAACCATGCAAAAATAGATGAAATAACATAAGTATCACCTCTCTATACGAAATATATCAATGAATAATAGTGAATTAAGACATAGAATAGTGATGCAAAATGGACGTATGAACTATGTACCCCAGTCCTTTCTTTTACCATCAATCTACAACTTTTTACTTTCTGCAAGCTTTTACTTTCTTCCACACAATACGTTTAATCCTTTGTTTTCAGAAAAACCCGTGAGATTGACAAACTCACTCTAAGTTGGGGGAAAAGTTATGTGGTTGTGTTGTGTAGGATTCCAAGTTGGCAACAACACCTTGGAGGTGTTTCCTTGCTCCTACTGGTTCGATAACCTTGGTTTCATAACTGAGGGAAACTTGTTGTTGTGCTCATCATACCTTCCTCTTGGGGTTCCCTAACGAGATCGGGATATCTTAGGCCATTAGTAGTCTTGATACAACGGTTAATGTTGAAAGTTAATCGTACACTATATAGTGGTAAGATGAGATCAATCTCTAAAAAATATGGTCTCGTCATATTAGCTTAACCAAAGACTAGTGCATGAGGCTATAATCGTTTAAGCCAAGGTTGTTTTCATAAAGTATGACCCTTACACAAGAATTGAGGTGGTTGTTCAAGTGTATGGCATGTGGTCCATGACATCCTGTTGATACTAAAATTTCCATAATTGCTAAAAGAACTCTAGAATCAGTGGACTAAAGTGCATTATGCTAAAGGTCCAAAGAAATATAGTCAAGTTCATACGAGTAAATAAACATAGTACCGATACAAGGACATGTTTCAAAAGAGAGGAGACCAACAAGTTGAAAGTCGATGACTTCAATTAACCAAACAAAATAAACAGTTCAACATGGTCCAGAACTATTTCTCTACTTGTAGTACCAACTATTACATATGGATTGCATCATTACATACTGTGGCAACATGTCTTGTTTCTTAGTTAAGCATGAGGCTGGTTCCAATCGACGGTGTTCGCGAAGGTTGGTCCGAACCAAAGCGAATGCTTCACCGTTCCTATCTAGAAGCAAGGGTTACTAATTCCCTCAAGGACATTGATTTCAGAAGTAACACCGCAGTCTTTACCACTAAGACTGAAGCGGCATAACTCAGGCTGCGCCTCTTTGGGAAGCCATGCTATAGTTGGTAAGATGTACACACAGTTGCTTCTCGTCAGATAACCTGAGGTAAGATCTGCACCGCCTACACGCATGATAATTGGATAGTTCACTCTAAGGAAAAGAGAATATGATCCAAGGTCATCAATCCTTTCCCATGGATTAGCTTGATCAACCTGACCAGGGTTCATTGAGAACACCAAGCAGCCAAACCCGGAAGTATAAGTGGAGATAGTGCGACCTCAGTGTACAACACGCGGATGAGCAGCACCTGTACGATGGCGGCAATGACAAGTAAGACAGCTGGGATCATAAGAAGCACGAAGCGTATATATATGAAGAAGTCTAGAACCATCTGTAGATCTTGCTAACCACCAAAAACCAAAAAAGTCGTCGTACTCGTCTCCAGTAGAATTAAGAAATGAATCCACCAACTCGTCCGCGACAGCTAGTCACGCCAAGACCAACGCAGGACCTTGAAAAGGTAGCAGATTGCCTTAACTTATGATTCCGACAACATGATATAGTGAATCCTACTGAAAAATTTCCTTCCAAGTGAACTGCATGCAAAGTAGCTCGAACATAGGAAAAACAACTACAGCCTAGAATCGTACAAAGGAAACAAAGCATTATATAATAGGGAAATTTCCTAGAGAACGGACTCATCTTTTTTTTGAACAAGACAGGCACTTTTTGGATCATTTTGTCTAAAAAAGGGAAAGATAATTGACCGTTTCATTTGCAGGGGAACTTGCCAAAAACCTGTGCAAATGCAGTAAACATAGGATAGGAAAGACACAGGATTTTACATTTGCATGTCCATTTATACTCCTGCAGGATTGCAGTTGTGTTGTATTACATTGCATGGAAAAACCATTGAACGGATTCTTTTCAGGAGCTTCAAGTATATCTTAAATTCCAACCGAATGAATTAAAAGACATCCAGAAAAATCTACTATGCATAATTCAATCCGATGAATCAAACGACTGCTATATGAAAAAATCCTACAGAAAAACTAAGATTCGTATAGTTGATAGAGTCTAAAATAACTACTCGTATTTTCATTTAAACAAAACACTCCCTATGTCAATTCAGTACAATAGCTTGGGAACATGAGTAATTAAGCTAGTACACTACATATGAAGGAATAATTACCAGGATGCAGAGGATCCCAAACATGAACGTTGCCATATAGAGCTGTGGCAAACACCAGTCCGTCGTGGGTAATTCCATCATCGTAACTATAAGGGCTCAGGGTGTGGTTAAGAGGAAGTGGAAGAACTGTCCATCCATCATCACCGCTCCGAAGGATGGAAATTCTGACATTGTAGAATGCAACCAGCGAGAAATCTTTATATCTCCCAACAGCCGTGGAAAGTTGGCAAATAGTAATCTTCTACATTACAGTTGGAAGATCATTATCCAACAAGAACATGGTTGGCTGGTTGATTTCTTAGAACGACAATGCTGGGAGAGTAATATTGCGATGAGTGTACACGTTGCAAAGCTTCAACTTGCCTTTGAAGCTAGCCGTGGAAATCCAATCTCTATTGGCGCATACCCACTGCCTAGAAGTATAGCCTGGTACCATAGCATCGGAGCAGAACCTGTCCAGCGGCGACAGCTTGCACGGGAGGCTATCAATTTTGAAATAATGCAAGAAATCTAGCGGTCCCTTCGTCAGGGGAGAATGAAGAACATATGGGAGGTCAAATGGCATTGAAGCATCTAGAGTTGCACTATCTTTCGCAGATTCAAGAAAAAGTTTGGACGAACCGATTAGGCTGCCGGCGATGATGACGTCGCATCGGGTTATGAGTTCTTCAAAGGGGCCTTCGGTAAACACGTCGTGAAAAAGCTCAGAATCATGCTCACTATTCTTGCTCGCTAACGCCATCACAAGGCAGCGTCTATATTTGAGTGATTGGGGTTTCAGAAGAGAGGGGAAATCGAGGGTGGCAACTGCCTGAGTGAGACGAGGAGGAGAATCCGAAAGCGTTATATGGCGGCAGCGGCTGCGCGTGGTGCGGAAAGGGAAGACGCCAGGAAGAGAAGGGGAAGATGCCCTGGAGGGGGTGGGGGAATAGGTAAGGGGGAAGTTAGATTAATCAACATGAGCGTGCGCTCCTCAGCTGCATTTCGAGGAGACAGTGATCCGCCGACTCCCTACTCCCTAGTACCAGTAGACGTCTAGACGGTCGGAGTAGTTAATTTGGAGGAGACTGTGACCGGCCTAACTCTACTAGACGCATAGGGTACGGGTTGTACTGGATGAGCTCTTTAGTATTTTACTTGCATGGATGAGCTCTATTTTTCTTTTTTCACGGAACAAGATCTGTATTAGGGAATCCACTATGTTGTCCATAAGCAAAAAGTAGTCCTTATGGATGACCACATACATAGTAGAGCTTCACCTAAGGTTGTGGCTTGTCCATAAGCAATATAAAATTATTTACTCTCTCCTCTCTCTCTTGCATCTGTATAGTTTTTGTAGACATATGGGTCCCATCTTATAGATAAGTTCACTTTATCAGCCACGACGTTGATGTTGTGAAATCTGACACACAACACTACTTAGCATGGGAGGCAAATTTGGCATTAGCTCCACTGCGTTTGTCTTGCATAGAATAAAACAACATAGTAAAGGGTGTTCTCTCTCCCCATCGCATGAGAGAGAATTAGTGCACTGCCACATGATCAGATAGAGTAGTACTTGGAATTTGGCATCGGCGCACGGAGTTGCTCCAATTCCCTAGTTTCTCAGATTTGGCACTAACCCTGCAACGTATGGAACTAGTTCCAAAAGCCAAAAATCTATTTTGGAACTAGATTTGGCTCTACATTGTGGGTGCCCAGGGCATCCACTATGTTGTCTACCCACAAGCCAAAAAGTAGTCCATAAGCCTATCCATATACATAGTAGAGGTTCACTTTAGTGGAATTTCCTTAAGGGTGACCTCCAAGCTTATTGGTTGTCCATAAGCAATAAACAATTATTTTATTTTCTCCTCTCTCTCTTGCATGTCTGTATTTTTAACAAACATGTGGGTCCCATCTTAAGGTGAACTCGACCTTATACATTGTACTACCTATTTCTATAAGCTGTGTGGGTCCCATCTTATGGAAAAAGTTCACCCTGTACATAGGTGATGTTATAGCTACTTCCACAAGCTGTGTGGGACCCACCTTATGGCAAAAGTTCACCTAGGGCATCCACTATGTTGTCCATAAGCGTGTCCACAAGCAAAAAGTAGTCCTTATGGATGACCACATATATATATACATAGTAGCGCTTCCCCCATAAGCTTGTGGCTTGTCCAAGGGCACCCATAATGTTACCATTTCCAAATCTGACGTAAATGTAAATTTGGCTTTGGTATAAAATATATCAAGAGCTCCACAATGTACTAGTTGCAAATATTTATAACGTGAAGCAAATATGGAACTACCCTCATAGTGTATTTGAGGTTTGTGCATAAATTTCATTATGCTAAACACTATCAATAGAATCTTCTAGATCCCATAATGGAAAAGAAGATACAACCTCTAGCAATGTGGGATTTGATAATCTTGATTCAACAACTAGTGTTCAAAGTTCTCCATACACCATATAGTTGTAACATGTAAGATAAGATAAGAAAAGCAAGGCGAGGGTAATTTATGGGCCCACGCAAGGCATCGTTGTTTACAGAAAAGCCCATGCACTGAAGCTAAAATATTGGGAATTTGACATGATATGTGAACAACATATGTCCATGTGCTCATCCAACGTACTTCATAATGCTCAAGTTGAATCATCACATATAAAACAATTGATGCATATGGATTGTGAAGTGTATAAGAAAAGAATCAAATTTGGTTAGATTTCAGCTAACTTGAAACTAACGATGAAATATTGAGTGAAATGCACACATGTGTAGTTTTAGTTAACTTGAGCATTTGTAGAGGACAGTGTTCAGCCAAGCTCAAACGACATCAATCTACGCAAAAATTCTACATGAACTTTCAAAAGCAATAGAAGTCGTGGAAGGACACCACTTCTAGGCCGATACTATTTTACTGTCTCAATCGCAAAAAGGCACGATCAGGACAACTAAATATGTACGAATTTGGTGAAATACCCTCAATTTTGTTTGAAATGGACTGATTTGCACCAGGGATGCATGCTTTGGGGTTGATTTTGTCCACTCTGCAAGATATGGGACTAATTTGTACCACGGGTGCGAGAAGTGGGACTAAAACTATGTTTACCACGATCTTTGGCAAGAAACAATTTATATAGATCCTCTAAATTATAGTTTAGAAGAAAATCTAGAGAATTCGTAGGACACTAACTTTCCTTCTTCCAAACAATACATTATTAAGGCCAAAATGTCGTAAAATTAAGTTGTACTACCTCCGCCCTAGAGCTTATTAATTAAGGCTTATATTTTTTTACATGTGTCTTGCCATGTGTACATGTGTGCCCATGTGTACATGCATTTGTATGTGTCTGTGTACGCGTGTGTGGTGTGCGGCCATGTACATGTATACGTGTAGCTATTTGCACGTGTGTGTGACGAGTGAGTGGCCAAGTATCTGCAGGCGTGTACATATACATTTCTATATACATGACATGTTTTAGTATAAGTATATATATGAGAGCGAGATATGCTACAAACATATAATCCCTCTCACCCATATTTGTTGGTTTAGATTCATCTAGATACGGATGTATCTAGTCAAGTTTTAGTGCTACATACATCCGTATATATCTGGAGTATGTGCTATTGTGTTGTATGTATGACATACTCGCCCCACCCGTTAGCACACACACAAAAAAACATTACGATTTCGATATCTTATCTTATCTTACCACTATATAGTGTACGAATAACTTTGAATATTGACCATTGGATCAAGACTCGTGAATCCCAACATTTCCAGCCGTTGGATCCTCTTTTCCATTCTAGCATCTAGAAGGTTCTATTGATAGTCTTCAGCATAATGAATGCTATGCACAAACGTCAAAACACATTTCTCCATCATACTAGAATCTTCTCCCTCGTAGCTAATAATCGTTGAGTTCTGCATGATCTTATCTTATCTTACCACTCTATAATGTACGAATAACTTTCAATGTTGACCGTTGGATCAAGATTCGCGAATCCAGCATTTCTAGCCGTTGGATCTTCTTTTCCATTCTAGCATCTAGAAGATTCTATTTATATATAGTCTTTGTCATAATGAATGCTATGCACAAACCTCAAAACACACGTCTCCATCATACTAGAATCTTCTCCCTTGTTTCTCTAGACCATGTTATCAAAAATTGGATGTGTTCGGTAGCTAATAATCTTTGAGTTCTACGTGACATACAAAGTACAGGGACCAAATATACCCCCTTACTTCTTATCTTAAAACACTTATCTATCATTCTAGAATCTTTTAGACATTTCTATAGACTATGTTACCAAAAATGGAAGTATTAGGTATATCTAACTAACATTTACTTCTACGTTGACTTCAACATGATACAAAGTACAAGAACCAAATATACACCCAAACTTTATAGATGTCCATCAGATTTAAAACTTTTTGAGCTTAACCTATTATATAATCATATCTTACCACTATATATATAGTGTTCAAATAACTTTGAACTTTGACTGTTGCATCAGGACTGGCAAATCCCAACACTGCTAAATAGAATTAAGTTGGATCTTCAATCCATTCTAGCATCTGGAAGATTCTCTATTTATGTTCTGTAGTGCACTGAATGTTATGCACAAACTTCAAAACACACTTCTCGGTAATTCTAGACTCATCTTCATCATTTCTCTAGCGCATGCCAAGTACTAGGTAACTAATAGTAGGTTGATTTTTACATGATACAAAGTACAAAGAACCAAATACACACCTGATACTTTATGGATGTAGCTCTTAATTATAATATGTAAAGCACAAAAATTTATAAATTTGATTAACATATATATAACTAGTAAATTACACGTACCCTGAACGTGAGACTTAGATAATATACCTCTGACACATATCATCACTATATAAAATTATAATATAGGTAAATCAGAAAAATATATAAATTTGATCAACATCTATAAAAAGTATTGGTGTATATTTGGTTCTTGTACTTTGTACAATATATATATACATATATATAGGTAAAATAACTGGGGCACCATGGTTCCTAGACACCATACGTGGTATACATATTTTTTGCTTTGAACCACACATACCTGAAGGTATATGTATCTAAGGTATACATCCCTAGGTATCACATACCTAAAATATTCATATCTAAGTTACATATACCTAACATATTACATACCTAAGGTAATGTGACATTTTAGTTGGCTATTGCATTTTTAGGCTCCTAAGAAAGAACCCGCAGGTACTATTACCAAAGGTCGCTTCGAATCCTGTTTGGGATTCGTTTGCATCTCGGTTAAGCTTGAATCCGTCCATTCGTAGATCAGCTAAAGTGGTTCTCCCCGGTTTTCAAGGTCGTTCTTTCTTATTTTGCTTCGTCCTTTAGATAGCTTAGTCAATAATGTAGGATCCTAATTCAAATGGGAAAGAATTCTTTTAGAAACAATGATTTTCGCTCCATTATTCTGAACTAGAATCTACTTGAACAAGAAAATGTTTTATATATGTTGGCAATCCATAAATTGGGTGTTTTCTTGACCTTTTCCGCTATGTTTTGCTATACCTTAGGTATATATAATTTGGATAGGTATATCTTAGGTATGTAAAATTTGATTACGTACACCCTGGATATGTACGAAATACAGGTATTGTGTATATATATCATGTAGAAGTTAGCGATTATTAGCTATCTAAAACTTGAAATTTTTGGTAACATGGTTTAGAGAAATGAGGGAGAAGATTCTAGAATGTTGGAGAAGTGTGTTTTGAGCTTTGTGCACAGCATTCATTGTGATAAAGACTATCAATGAAATCTTCTAGATGCTAGAATGGAAAAGAAGATCCAATAGCTAGAAATGTTGGGATTCGCGAGTCTTGATCTAACAGTCAATATTCAAAGTTATTCATACATTATATAGTGGTAAGATAAGATAAGAAGTATGGATGTATATTTGGTTCTTGCACTTTGTATCATCATGTAGAAGTCAAAGATTATTAGCTACCTGACACTTGAAAGTTTTGGTAACATGGTCAAGAGAAACGAGGGAGAAGATTCTAATATGATGGAGAAGTGTGTTTTGAGGTTTGTGCATAGCATTCATTAGGCTGAAGACTATCAATAGAATCTTCTAGATACTAGGGGCTTGTTTGATTCGTAGGATAGAAAAAGCATAAGAATAGGAAAAACATAGGATTACAATGTCATGCCCACTTTAATCCTATAGGAACCCATATATATATGCAAGAAAGTTTGTTTGATTCCATCGAAGAAAAAAACGATTCTAAGAAAGAGGTTTGGGCGTGGATCGATGTTAGATTTCCTATGCAATCTAGTGCAATGGATTCCCTAGGAAAATTTCCTATAGGAATCAATAATCATACAAATCAAACAACCATTATAGAAAAAATTCTTATGGGATTTAATCCTATAAATTCCCCATGTAAATCCTTTGAATAAAACATGATGGACTAGAATGGAAAAGAAGATCCAACGGCTGGAAATGTTTGGATTCGCGAGTCTTGATCCGACGGTCAACATTCAAAGTTATTCGTACACTATATAAAAAAGTGGTAAGATAATGCAAAGTTGAGATAGTGGTAAGATATACTGCTCTTGTTGCTCCATGTCACACCCTGAGAAGAAGAAGCACACAAACACACACACACACACATACAGAGAGAGAGAGAGAGAGACTCACAAAGATTGCTCTTGAAGTTATACTATGAAACTATTTTGAAGGTGTACACTGTGGGTCAATATCTTGAAAATCACCGAGATTTCTGAATGACTCAATATCTTGATATATATGAATTTGCATGCTGGCAACTCTTACACAGATTAAAAAAACAAAAGGATATAAAGGAAAATTAATAAACGAAAAGGGTCTGCATGACATCCTCTCGTTTGCTGTACCAGCCATGAAAAAATGGTAAACATGAGATTTGAAACATTTGAAAAAGTTGTAGTCACATTAGATATAGCCTGAACACTCAAGGGTTTCTCCAGCAGAACGACCGATTAGGTCATGGCCATATCTACATCATAGTTCATGATAATGCTCCCATAATTGGTAGATGAGTGCGTCTTGCCATGGTATACAATAATGCTAGGGTGGTAGTTTCGAACTAGTATTAGGAAAAACATGTTCAAATTTTCGAGTTGTATCTTTAGGGTTCGTGTTGTAAAAGTATAGGTCCCAGATGTATTTTGGTTTTATTTTTGGACCACTATGTAATTTTCATGCCCACCATTGGATTTTAACGTGCACGTTCTTGGTACTTCGGGGAATATTCCTCGTTAGAAAGAAAAATAAAAAGTTCCCAGTTACCAGAATTATTTTGTGCACGAATATTTTGGATCTGAATGCCCTAGACCTAATTTTTAGAAAAAAGGACTATTGTGCAAAATTTGAGTAGTCCGTACTTCTACTGAACCAGGGGCACAAGAAAATTAACCCCAAAGCTTCCAAACAAAAAAACGGAAGAAAAAACGAAGAGCAAGAAGAGATTATTAACGGGAGGCAGCGCGAGAGCAACGAAGGAGTTGAAGGCGGTGCGATGTTAGAGTAAAGCTAGTTTGACGGGTTTCTGACACGAGGTACATGTACCTACTACTAGTAGCATAGTACTACTAGTAGTAGTACTATGATTTCTCTCTCCTTTGCTGTCTCTCACCATCTGTCCTCTATCCCCCTCCTGTGCAGCCCCCGCGCGCACCGGCTGGCTGATCTCTCCCTCATCCCACTGCATCGCGCCGCACACGTGTGCCTTGGTACGGCCACACTGTGTGTGTGTCCAGTTTTTTCCTTTTTTTCTTGACAAGAGTCTCTAGCGTGTTTTGAATTGGATACATAGCACCAATCCTAACCGTTGGGCTATAAGATCCAATGGTTCAGAGCAGCTGGATTCGTGTTGAACAGTACCTAGAGAAAACTCCACCATGTTCTAGGACTATCATACTTTAATTCTTGTTAGAAAAAATGCATCAATTAAGTCTATTAATAATAACTATCTTCTTTTCCATTCTAGCATCTAGAAGAATCAATTGATAGTCTTCATCACAGTAAATTAGAAAATTACTATATAAAATTGATAGTCTTCGATTGATAGTCTGACATATCATCACTATATAAAATTATAATTGGTAAAGCACAATAAATTATAAATTTGATCAACGTCTATAAAGTATGGGTGTATATTTGGTCCTTGTACTTTGCATGTTATTATGCTGAAGACTATCAATAGAATCTTCTAGATGCTAGAATGGAAAAGAAGATCCAACGGCTAGAAATGTTGGGATTCACATGTCTTGATCCAACAGTCAATACTCAAAGTTATTCGTACACTATATAGTAGTAAGAGGTAAGATAAGATATCTCTATCTCTACTACTATAATGGAGCAGTTTTGAATTGGATCCATAACACCAATCCTGATTGTTCGGCTGTTAGATCCAATGGTTCAAAGAAGCTGGATTCGTATTGAATATTACCTAGAGGAAATTCCACCATGCATGTTCTAGAACCATCATGCCACCACCCCCAAAATTTCTTAGCAGAGTAGGCTGTAAATAGTACAGACCTAGAGCAAACTCCACCATGTTCTAGACCCATCTTGTCACCACCCGCAAACTGCATAAATTAAGTATATTAATAATAACTATCTACACATATTGATAATACAACCTATTGTGCTATGAAATTTTGGGGGTGGTGACATGAATGATGGTTCTAGAACATGGAGGAGTTTGCTCTAGGTACTATTCAACACGAATCTAGCTGCTTTGATCCATTGGATCTAACAGCGCAATGCTCAGGTATGGTGCTATGGATCCAATTCAAAACTGCTCTATTCTTATTGTATCTTGTCTTACCACTATATAGTGTTCGAATAACTTTGAATATTGACTGTTGGATCAAGACTCACGAATCCCAACATTTCTAGCCGTTGGATCTTCTTTTCCATTCTAGCATCTAGAAGATTCTATTTTTTTGAATGGTCTAGAAGATCCTATTGATAGTCTTCATCATAATGAATGCTATGCACAAAACTCAAAACACACTTCTCCATCATTCTAGAATCTTCTCCCTCGTTTCTCTAGACCATGTTACCAAAAATTTCATGTTTTAGATCTCTACTGCTATAATGGAGCAATTTTGATTGGATCCATAGTACCAATCCTGACCGTTGGGATGTTAGATCTAATGATTCAGAGCAGCTGGATTCATGTTGAATAGTACCTAGAGCAAACTCCAACATGTTCTCTAGAATCATCATGTCATCACCCCCAAAATTTCATAGCACACTAGGCTGTATTCTCAATATGTGAAATAACCTGATCGGAGATCAATCATAGAGAATACACTAGCTCCCTTTAATTGATCGAACATGTCGTTGATATTGGGTAGGGGATACTTATTCTTGATTGTCACTTGATTCAACGACCGGTAGTCCACGACTAGCTCTTGGTTTTATCCTTCTTTTCCACGAATAAGACATGCGCTCCCCAAGATGACGCACTTGGTTGAATGAAGCCTTTGTCCAATTGCTCCCTAAGCTGTTTCTTAAGTCCCTTCAACTCATCCACATCCATCTTGTACAATCTCTTTGCTATCGGTCCAATACCAGGCATCAAGTCAATGAGAAACTCGATGTCTCGGTCAGGAGGCATCCCTGGCAACTCTTCCGGAAACACATCTGGATACTCCTTCACAATTGCCACATCCTCCAAGCTAACCCCCTTAAGAGAGTTCACCATACTTCCTTTGAGTGCGAAAGCTGACTTAAAGCGGATCCTTTTCTTATCCGGAGTCGTGAGTGCGATAGTCCTTTTGGCACAGTCTATGACTCCCTCGTATTCGGTCATCCAATTCATGCCCAAAATTATGTCTAAGCCTTGTGATTCCAGAACGACTAGGCTGGTGGGAAAGATGTGTGCCCCAATCCTTAGTTCTAACCCACGGCATCCAGAGTTTGCCACTATTTCTCCACCAGGAGAACTTACCCTTAGAGGAGTACTAATAGTCTCCGTAGGTATCTTGCCTCTATCCACAAATACCCTTGATATGAATGAATGCGATGCACCAGTATCAAAAAGAACAACTGCGGGGGTGGAGTTAAGCTTGAACTTACCAATCACGGAGTCAAGTGCCTCACGAGCATCCTCCACGGAGACATGATTCACTGTGGCTTTGACGAACAGATTCGGCTTCTTCCCGTTTCCATTACCATTGCCATGGTTGTGTCCGTTGTCGTTTCCATTACCATTCCCATTCTTCATCTTTTCGGGGCAAGTAGTTGCATAATGCCCTGTCTTGTTACACTTGAAACATGTCACTTCACTCAGATCCTTCCCATTGCTGCTTCCATTGCGGTGTTTATGGCCATTGTGGTTGTGTCCTCCATGACGATGACCATTGTGGTTGTGGCCATTCTGGTTGTGGGGTGGTGGTGACGAAGTGCGTTGCTTCTGATATGGGGCCGAGTTATGCTTGTGTGAGGTGGACTTTCTCTTTCGGTTCTCTATACTCCTTTGCTTTGCTTCAACCACAACTGCCCTGTCCAAAAGTTCCTGATAGTTATCAAACTTTAGGGCCACAAGCTGAATGGATATTTCATCATTAAGTCCCCTTAAGAACTCCTCCTGTCTCTTGGCATCCGTGGAAACATCATAAGGTGCATAGCGTGCCAGCTTGTTAAAAAGGTCCCCATACTCGGAGACAGAGCGGTGCAGTTGTTTCAAGTCGCGGAACTCACGTCTCTTAAGTGACATGACTCCCGCGGCTACATGATGAGTACGAAAGGCCACTTCAAACAGGTTCCAGGTGATAGCTTCAATATCGGGGTGGGTGACCTAGTAATTATCCCACCATTCAGCAGCTGGTCCCTCAAGTTGGTGCGCGGCAAAGTGCACCCTGTCAGCTCCAAAAACTTGGACGGTGTCTAACTTCTTGTTGGTGGTGCGGAGCCAGTCATCTGCCACAATTGGCTCAGAACTACTTGAGAAAATTGGAGGGTTCAACCTCAAGAACCGAGTCAAGCGATCCTGTTGGGGGCAGTGGAGGTGGTGGAGGCGGCGGGTTGTTGTTGTTGTTGTTGTTGTTGTTGTTTCCAACTGTGCAGCGCCAAGTGGCGGCGCGGGATTGGTCTAGGGCGGGCATGCGGCGCTGACGCGTGCGCTGACACATGGCGGCGCGCGATTGGTCGGTACCCCTTCGTTGGGTCAAAGCGATATGTACCGCCGGATCGAGATCTGACGGCCGGGGACGGAGGGGCTTACCGGCGGTAACGACTTGACGTTGACGATGACGGCAACGGCGGCGGTGTGTCGGTGGCGATGGTCGGCGGCGTTCTGGCTGCGCGAAGTGGACGACGATGTTCCCCTCCTCCTCGCGGTCGCCCTTGTACGGTCGGCATCGGTTCTCCTCTTCTCTGCTCGCGGTGGTGCTCCGCCGTTCTCTCCCGTCTCCGGCGAGACTCCGGTGACCAATTGCTGGCGATTCACCGCGCTATAGAGAGGGAAAACGAGGGGGAGACAGAGCAGTTAGCGGCGGTTCCGATTTTGGAAGAAAAAGATGGAGGAAGGCTCCGTATCGACGACGGCGACAACCTCCCGAGGCGGAGCTCCGGCGGCGCGTCGATGGCGACGTAGGTGGTGCTAGGGTTTAGGGTTTTTTTCGGAAAAGAGTAGGGGCTCGATGGGGAGGCTTATATGGGGGGTCTTACGTGCGGGAGGGGTCGGATTCGTCTCCGAATTCCAACGGAATCCGTTGAGATTGCGTCGGCCAGGGGAGTTGGGGACGAACACGGCGACGGGGATGACAGGTGGGGCCGGCTCGTCAGTGAGAGGTGGGGGGGAAGCGGGCTGGCGCGGTCTGCTGGGCAGGCCTGGGCGGCTGCTGCACTGTGCTGCGCGGCTCTGCCAGGCGGGCGGTAGGTAGGAGCGGGCCGGCTTGGCTGGCCCGGTAAGACTTTTTTTGTATTCTTTTTATTTATTTCTGTTTCACCAAAAAATGTATAACTTTTGCAAACGGACTCCGAATAAAGTGAAATTTGTCTCTAAAAATTTATAAAAAGAAGAGGATTAGAGTAGGAAAATAACACTTTTGCAAGGGTTTTGGAGGTTCGAAAAGGTTTTACCCTTTTAGTCTATATATGATTATGGGATTTAGGAAGAAAAAAAAATATCTATGCAGTTTTTTTTATGTGATGCCATGATGCAAGGATATGGTGCAGCTTCTAGTAACATCTGTAATTGCAAAATTTGGGATGTTACAAACCTACCCCCTTAAGAAGAATCTCGTCCCCGAGATTCAGGTTGGTTAGCAAATAGGTGTGGGTGTTCTTTCTTCAGGTCTTCTTCACGTTCCCACGTGGCCTCTTCCTCGGAATGGTGATTCCATTGAACTTTGCAAAGCCTGATAGTCTTGGTACGAGTGATTCTCTCAGCTGTTTCCAGAATCCTGGTGGGTTTTTCCTCATAGGTGAGATCGTTTTCCAGTTGAACCTCATCCAACGGAACCATATCCTTCAGTGGGGTTTCAGCCATTTCCGGGTGACACTTCTTTAGTTGCGATACATGGAAAACATCATGAACTGTTAGCACTTCGGGTAATTCTAACTTATAGGCAACCTCCCCTCTTCGACCCAAGATTTTGTAGGTCCCTATGAATCGGGGTGCTAACTTACCCTTGATTCCAAATCTCTTAACTCCTCGTAGTGGCGAAACTCGGAGATACGCACGGTCTCCCACTTCATAAGTCACATCCCTGCGCTTGGAATCAACATAACTCTTCTGCTTGGATTGGGCTATTTTTAACCTGTCTTGAATCTGTCTCACTTTTTCTTCGGCATCCTTGATCAGTTTAGGTCAAAACAAACTTCGTTCTCCAGTCCACTCCATAGCAGCGGAGTTCTACACTTTCTGCCATATAGAACTTCAAATGGAGCCATCTTGATACTAGTTTGGTAACTGTTATTGTATGAGAATTCCGCACATGGCAAATTTTCATCCCAACTAGACCCATAGTCTAGCGCATAGGCTCTTAACATGTCCTCCAAGATCTGATTGACTCTTTCCGTCTGTCCATCGGTTTGTGGTTGAAAGGCGGTACTAAACTGCAGTCGTGTCCCTAGAGACTCGTGTAGCTATCGCCAAAACTTCGAGGTGAATTGGGTACCTCTATCAGAGACAATCCCCTTAGGTACACCATGAAGACTTACGATCCTTGACATATAAATCTTAGCAAGTTTAGCACTTGTATAGGTAGTCTTTACGGGAATAAAGTGGGCCACCTTTGTGAAGTGATCGACCACTACCCAGATGGAGTCATACCTAGAACGAGTCCGGGGTAGTCCTGTGATAAAATCCATGCCTACCTTGTCCCACTTCCAATCGGGCACAGGTAATGGCTGCAGCAGTCCAGCGGGTTTTTGATGTTCATCCTTGACCCTGTTGCACACGTCACACAAGGAGATGTATTCAACAATTTCTCTTTTCATGTTATTCCACCAGAATCTATCTTTCACATCCATGTACATCTTTGTATTACCAGGATGAATTGAATAAGGCGAATCGTGAGCTTCCTGAAGAATTAACTTCCTGATATCGGGGTCATCGGGAACGCACAAATGCTTCTCATACCAAAGTGTTCCTTATTCATCCGTGCGAAACCCTTTTGCTTTACCCTTGCTTATATTAGCTCTTATCTCTTCCAACTCTTCGTCCCCCTTCTGGGCCTCTTTGATTTGGTCCAGAAGCATTGGCACTCTCTCCATAGTTGCTAAGTATCCCTCCGGAACTATTTCCAACTTGAGATCCTTGGATTGTTCACACAAATCATTTGGAAGTTCTCCCACGGTAAGTCCATTTACATAGGCTTTCCGGCTTAAGGCGTCAACCACAACGTTGGCCTTTCCAGGATAGTACTACAGGTCCAAGTCATTGTCCTTGATGAGCTCAAGCCATCTCCTTTGCCTCATATTTAATTCCTTTTGAGTGAAGATGTATTTAAGGCTTTTGTGATCCGTGAACACATCACAATGTTTGCCCATTAGGTAATGTCTCCATACCTTGAGCGCGTGCACAACTGATGCTAGTTCCAAATCGTGCGTGGGGTAGTTATTCTCATGGTTCTTAAGTTGCGGACAGGCATAAGACACTACTTTTCCATCTTGCATCGGTACACTACCAAGTCCTTGTCAGGAAGCGTCGCAATAGACCTGGAAGTCCTTTTGGATGTCAGGGAGGCACAAAACTGGTGCTGTTACTAGGCGCTTCTTCAACTCTTGAAAACTTACTTCACATGCCTCGGTCCATTGGAACTTCTTATCTTTCTTCAACAATTCTATCATAGGCTTTGCTATCTTGGAAAAAATTTCAATGAACCTTCGGTAATATCCTGCAAGGCCCAGGAAACTCCTAATATCACCCACATTCTTAGGGGACTCCCATTCTGTCACGGAAGCTACCTTACTTGGGTCCACGACAACACCTTTAGCTGACACAATATGACCAAGGAATCCCACTTCTTTCAACCAGAACTCACATTTGCTAAACTTGGCATACAACTTGTGTTCCCTTAACTTTTCCATAATCAGGCGCAGATGCCGCTCATGTTCCTTCTCGTCCTTGGAGTATATGAGCATGTCATCAATGAATACCATAATAAACTTATCCAAGTACTCCATGAATACCTTGTTCATCATAGTCATGAAGTATGCTGGGGCATTGGTTAAGCCAAACGACATCACGGTGTATTCATACAATCCGTATATCGTGGTGAAAGTTGTCTTGGGTACATCCTGTTCCCGGATCTTTAGCTGGAAATAACCTGATCGAAGATCAATCTTAGAGAATACACTAGCTCCCTTTAATTGATCGAACAGGTCGTTGATATTGGGTAGGGGATACTTATTCTTGATTGTCACTTCATTCAACGACAGGTAGTCCACAACTAGTCTCTTGGTTTTATCCTTCTTTTCCACAAATAAGACAGGCGCTCCCCAAGATGACGCACTTGCTTGAATGAAGCCTTTGTCCAATTGCTCTCTAAGCTATTTCTTAAGTTCCTTCAACTCATCCACATCCATCTTGTACGGTCTGTTTGCTATCAGTCCAATACCAGGCATCAAGTCAATGAGAAACTCGATGTCTCAGTCAGGAGGCATCCCTGGCAACTCTTCCAGAAATACATCTGGATACTCCTTCACAATTGGCACATCCTCTAAGCTAACCCCCTTAAGAGAGTTCACCATACTTCCTTTGAGTGTGAAAGCTGACTTAAAGCAGATCCTTTTCTTATCCGGAGTCATGAGTGCGATAGTCCTTTTGGCACAGTCTATGACTCCCTCGTATTCGGTCATCCAATTCATGCCCAAAATCATGTCTAAGCCTTGTGATTCCAGAACAACTAGGCTGGTGGGAAAGATGTGTGCCCCAATCCTTAGTTCTAACCCACGACATCCAGAGTTTGCCACTATTTCTCCACCAGGAGAACTTACCCTTAGAGGAGTACTAATAGTCTCCGTATGTATCTTGCCTCTATCCACAAATACCCTTGATATGAATGAATGCGATGCACCAGTATCAAAAAGAACAACTTCGGGGGTGGAGTTAAGCTTGAACTTACCAATCATGGAGTCAGGTGCCTCATGAGCATCCTCCACGGAGACATGATTCACTGTGGCATTGACGAACGGATTCGGCTTCTTCCCGTTTCCATTACCATTGCCATGGTTGTGTCCGTTGCCATTTCCATTACCATTCCCATTCTTCATCTTTTCGGGGCAAGTAGTTGCATAATGCCCTATCTTGTTACACTTGAAACATGTCACTTCACTCAGATCCTTCCCATTGCCGCTTCCATTGCGGTGTTTATGGCCATTGTGGTTGTGTCCTCCATGACGATGCCATTGTGGTTGTGGCCATTGTGGTTGTGGGGTGGTGGTGACGAACTGCGTTGCTTCTGATATGGGGACGAGTTGTGCTTGTGTGAGGTGGACTTTCTCTTTCGGTTCTCTATACTCCTTTGCTTTGCTTCAACCACAACTGCCCTGTCCAAAAGTTCCTGATAGTTATCAAACTTCAGGGCCACAAGCTGAATGGATATTTCATCATTAAGTCCCCTTAAGAACTCCTCCTGTCTCTTGGCATCCGTGGAAACATCATCAGGTGCATAGTGTGCCAGCTTGTTAAAAAGGTCCCCATACTCGGAGACAGAGCGGTGCAGTTGTTTCAAGTCGTGGAACTCATGTCTCTTAAGTGACATGACTCCCGCGGCTACGTGATGAGTACGAAAGGCCGCTTCAAACTGGTTCTAGGTGATAGCTTCAATATCGGGGTGGGTGACCTGGTAATTATCCCACCATTCAGCAGCTGGTCCCTCAAGTTGGTGCGCGGCAAAGCCCACCCTATCAGCTCCAACAACTTGGACGGTGTCTATCTTCTTGTTGGTGGTGCGGAGCCAGTCATCTGCCACAATTGGCTCAGAACTACTTGAGAAAATTGGAGGGTTCAACCTCAAGAACCGAGTCAAGCGATCCTGTTGGGGCTGTGGAGGTGGTGGAGGCGGCGGGTTGTTATGTTTTTGCATGTTTTGAGTGAGGAGTTGGATCAGCTGATTCTGGGTGTTCAAAAGTTGTGCTATCTCTGGGGGCATGTTGTTGTTGTTGTTTCCACGTCTCGCCATCTATGGGGTTCGAGAAACAAGTTAAGATAGAGATAGAAAGCCTATGGAATAAACTCCTACCCAAGAGAAAAACACACGAGAAAACAAGGCACACAAGGCACATAGATCAACACACTCACTCAATGTTTAACTAAACCAAATTAGTTTTTGGTACTCATTACAATCGCGAATCATCGTTTGACTATAGAACTAAAGGTGGTCCAACTACTCTACTCATCATCCACTTCCTCATCCTCAATGATGAAGCCTTCCTTTTCTAGCAGTGACTTGAATAACTCCATGTCCTTCGTCGTGGCTTCAAGCTTCTCCTGAAGTTCGTTCACCTCCTGTGGCTCCAGTGTAGTAGCTTCGAGCGTCTCTTGAAGTTCCTTCACCTCTTGCAGCTCCTGGGTAGCAGCTTCTAGCTTCTCTTGGAGTTCCTTCTTCTCCTTCTGTAGCTTCTTGATCAAACTTGACCCCATAGTCACGAGCGTGATCTTCTCCTCCAAGCTCCTCTTGGCTGCTCGCAGGTCCTTCAACATGGTGGCAAAGTTCTTGAACTCCATCTCGTTTTTTGCGAGCACAAGACTTTGCTCCCTAATCCTCTTGTTCTTATCTTGCACCCTCTTCTCTTGATTAGCGTACTTCTTGTCTTGGGCGGTGAGCTCCACTCCTAGGGACTTGATCTTCTCTTCCAGCTCCTCGATCTTCTCGTCCTTCTCCTTGACTAGGGCACAAAGCTCGTCATTCCTCATGATCTCAAGGCAGCTCCCCTTCTGAAGGTCATTGATGTGGGACTCCAAGTCTTGATATTGGATTCTTCTACGCTTGCATGTCTTCCTTTCCTCTGGGGTTAACTCGATTGGAACTCCCTTCTCATCACGTCTTCCAAAGAGTTTGATGTAGTGGCCTTCAACCTCTTCATGGTGGTGTCCGCAAAGGCGTCCAATGAGCTCCTGCAAGCTGATGCTAAGTCCTTTCTCCTTGGAGTCACTGGTGACGTTGAGTACAATGGCCTCTATCTTGGGTTCTGTCTGACTACACCCTGGTTGGATGACTTCAATCGCCCAGCATCCTTCCTTGTGCATCTTCCTCAACTCGCTTCCCTTTATTGACGACATGGGTAATTGCAACATCTTGATGATGTCTAGAAGGCATTCCCCAAAGCGCAGGCACTTGATGTCTTCGGCGGTGTCATAGTAGAAGGCCGTCATCTTTCGGTTAGGACAAAGAAAATTAGGCACAAGGTGATAAGGAAGAGAATTACTAGAAGAATACAAATATCTTAGAAGAATATGGAAAGCAAAAACACACATGGTAAAGGTGGTTTCCAATCCTAGGGGTCACGTCCTACATGCCACTTTGTGCTGATACCATCTGTTGCGACCTCGGATCTTTAAGGATCCTAAGTCCCTGTGATTAACATGCTTGTCCCTGGATCAATAGCTAGCACTTCACAGTCGATGAATATCATGTAAAACACAAGTCATTATTACACGAATGATAAAGAGTATAATTATTACAACTTGCATAGCTTATAGCTAGCTCAAATAAAACAGCAGAAACTAAGTAAAACTTGAGTCCATCAACGCCTCAGGCTAGCTGCGTGAAGACCCTCGATCCCTACGCACCTTTCAGTCTTCGGATTCTGCACATAAGACGTGCAGCCAACAAGCTAGGTCAATACTTTGAATGTATTGGCAAATTACACCAAGGAAAGAGTAAGTATATCTCTACATGCAAGGCTAAGAGTAGGCTTTGGGGTTCATTTGCATAAAGCCAATTTTCTCAATGTAAGAGGAAAAGAGGGAGATATTTCCCTACTTTGTAAACTTTGATAAGTAGTATAGGGTCGAATGGAACACGTGGATATTACTCACCAAGTGCCCAATCAACCTAGCACTTGGATATTACGCACCAAGTTCCCAAAATCCCACCCAATGGCGATATTACTAACGCCTTGGGGTTTATAAAACATTAGGTTTGGAAAAGAGAGAGGGAGATCTTTCAGAGGCTCCATCCTTCAGATGCTCAAGGTTGTTCTTTTTCCGTGAACACGGCTTATCGAACAGTTTGCAATACTCTCGAGAGGTTTTGCACTTTCCCCACAATCCACGATCAAGTCCTTTTACGGACAAGACCATGGTGAAGACTTCCCTTAGTAGCCCCTCTACCAGCTAGATCCAACCGTGCCAAGAACCTCTAAATGTTGGTACCCCGGTGAGGTTCCCCACTAAGTACTAAGCCAAGACAGAGCCCATATGTATTGTGGTTGCACCGAAAGCTTCTGAATTCTGAAACATGGCAGACTTCTTTGATTCCTGGGCGGCCATCCTCCACCAAAATTCCACTCGTTGTCCCGACAACCATTCCGCCCAGAAGAAAACTTAGTTTTATTTTGAAGGGGGTTTTGAGAGGAAAAAGGTTCGCTCGAGAGAGCTTTTATACTTAGAAATTTTTTAGTCTTTCGAACCCTCCCAACGGTACTTGATATAGATAAGTATACAGCATAGCAAGCATAAGTTAGAAAAACAGGATAACCTATTGGGATAGAAAATCCTAAGCATAGAGCTACTTATGGCATACTACAAAACCGCACTTGCAAAATAGTACTAAGAGAATCTACCAAAACCCTACACATGCATACTACGGAATTTGAAGAGTAAAACATGCATAGTCAAAACTGGGACATAAACATGAACAAGTGGTGTAACTTGCCTTGATCCGAGCAGCACTCTACACAACTGTACTCCTCAGCGCACTCCGAGCAATCTAACGAAAACACAAACATAGATCCAATCACAATTTGCACAAAACAAAGTCACGAAGTCGAATATGCAAGCATGCAACAAGGTAATATGCAAGGATGGATTCAAAATTTGACCAAGGGCTTGTTCGGGGGTGTTGTTGAGTTGGGGATGCCATTAGTATCGGTTCCCCACAGGTATTAAGCATTTTGGATAAAACCCTAAATAAACAAGCTCAAAACTAGATCTACAACTCCGATCTACCTTGAGACGGATCTAAACACTCCAAGCATTCCATAACAATTTTCTACAGAAGGTCTCGTAGAAACAGAACCAACGCGGCAAGAATCAACTAAAACGGATCTACAGATAATTTTCTAGAATTAAAATACTCTAACCTAAACTTTAAATCCCACTGCAAGGTTTCTGTGGTAAAACAGCAATATTATTGTAGATCTGTGTTCTACTCGAAAATATGAATCCAACGGTATATTATTTGCTAAATTTGGACAGGTATTTTATTTACTACGAATTTTACAAGATTTAAAGGTTTTCTGCCTATTTTAAAAGAAAAAGGAAAAGAAAAAAGGGGCGGCGCCAACTGTGCTGCACCAAGTGGCGGCGCAGGATTGGTCTAGGGCGGGCATGCGGCACTGCCGCGGCGGCGACGCGGCGCTGACACGTGGCGGCGCACGATTGGTCGGTACCCCTTCGCTGGGTCAAAGCGATCTATACCGCCGGATCGAGATCTGACGGCCGGGGTGGGAGGGGCTTACCGGCGGTGACGACTTGACGTTGACGACAACGGCGACAGCGGCGGTGCGTCAGTCCGGCTGGCTCCCGGCTGCGCGAAGTGGACGACAATGTTCCCCTCCTCCTCGCGGTCGCCCTTGTACGGTCGGCGTCGGTTCTCCTGTTCTCTGCTCGCGGTGGTGCTCCTCCGTTCTCTCCCGTCTCCGGCGACCAATTGCCGACGATTCACCGTGCTATAGAGACGGAAAAACGAGGGGGATACAGAGGAGTTAGCGGCGGTTCCGATTTTGGAAGAAAAAGAGGGAGGAAGGCTCGGTATCGACAATGGCGACAACCTCCCGAGGCGGAGCTCCGGCGGCGCGTCGGCGGCAACGTAGGTGGTGCTAGGGTTTACGGTTTTTTGGGAAAAGAGCCGGGGCTCAATGAGGAGGCTTATATGGGGGGCCTTACGTGTGGGAGGGGTCGGATTCGTCTCCGAATTCCAATGGAATCCGTTGAGATTGCGTCTGCCAGGGGAGTTGGGGACGAACACGGCGACGGGGATGACAGGTGGGGCCGGCTCGTCAGTGAGAGGCGGGGGGGAAGCGGGCTGGCATGGTCTGCTGGGCCGGCCTGGGCGGCTGCTGCGCTGCGCGGCTCTGCCAGGCGGGCGGTAGGTTGGAGCGGGCCGGCTTGGCTGGCCCGGTTAGACTTTTTTTTGTATTCTTTTTATTTATTTCTGTTTCACCAAAAACGTATAACTTTTGCAAACAGACTCCGAATAAAGTGAAATTTGTCTCTAAAAATTTGTAAAAAGAAGGTGATTAGAGTAGGAAAATAACACTTTTGCAAGGGTTTTGGAGGTTCGAAAAGGTTTTACCCTTTTAGTCTATATATGACTATGGGATTTAGGAATAAAAAAAATATCTATGCAGTTTTTTATTATGTGATGCCATGATGCAAGGATATGATGCACTTCTAGTAACATCTGTAGTTGCAAAATTTGGGATGTTACACATCATGTCATCACCCCCAAAATTTCATAGCACACTAGGCTGTATTCTCAATATGTGTATATAGTTATTATTAATAGACTTAATTTATGCATTTTTTCTCTAATATATGAAATGTGATTTAACAAACATTAAGTTGTTGTTAACCAATAGTCTTGTTAGAGAAAAACATCCATACATTAAGTATATTAATAATAACTATCTACACATATTGAGAATACAACCTACTATTCTATGAAATTTTGGGGGTGGTGACATGCTGATGGTTCTACAACATGGTGGAGTTTGCTCTATAGGTACTATTCAACATGAATCTAGCTGCTCTGAACCATTGGATCTAACAGCCAAACATTCTATATGAAATGTGATTTAACAAACATTAAGTTGTTACTAACCAATAGTTTTGTTAGAGAAAAATGCATACTTTAAGTCTATTAATAATAACTATCTACACATAAGGAGAATACAACCTACTATGCTATGAAATTTTGGAGGTGGTGACATGATGGTTCTAGAACATTGTGGAGTTTGCTCTAGGCTGGTACTATTCAACATGAATCAAGCTACTCTGAACCATTGGATCTAATAGCCCAACGGTCAGGATTGGTGCTATGGATCCAATTCATTCAAAACTTCTCCACTATCTTATCTTATCTTAGCACTATATAGTGTACGAGTAACTTTGAATATTGACTGTTGGATCGAGACTCGCGAATCTGAACATTTCCAGCCATTATTGGATCTTCTTTTCCATTTTAGCATCTAGAAGATTCTATTGATAGTCTTGAACCCAATGAATGCACTATGCATAAACCTCTCAAAACACACTTCTCCATCATACTAGAATCCTCTCCCTCGTTTCTCTAGACCATGTTACCAAAAATTTCAAGTGTTAGGTAGCTAATAATCTTTGACTTCTACACATGATGATACAAAGTAGAAGAACCAAATATACACCCATACTTTATAGATGTTGATCAAATTTATATTTTTCCACTTTACCTATTATAATTTTATATAGTGATGATATCTCAGACGTCTATTATCTGAGCCTCACATGCAACTTATTAGTAGTAGTAGACAGAATACAACCTACTGTGCTATGAAATTTTGGGGGTGGTGACATGATGGTTCTAGAACATGCCAGAGTTTTATCTAGGTACTATTCAACACGAATCCAGCTGCTTTGAACCATTGGATCTAACAGCCCAATGGTCAGGATTGGTGCTATGGATCCAATTCAAAACTACTATATTCTTATCTTATTTTATCTTATCTTATCTTACCACTATATAGTGTACGAATAGATTTGAACATTGACCATTGGATCAAGACTCGTGAATCCCAACATTTCTAGCCGTTGGATCTTCTTTTCCATTCTAGCATCTAGAAGATTTTTTTTGAATGGTCTAGAATATTCTATTGATAGTCTTCATCACAATGAATGCTATGCACAAAACTCAAAACACACTTCTCCATCATTCTAGAGTCTTCTCCCTAGCTCGTTTCTCTAGACCATGTGTTACCGAAAATTTCATGTTTTGGTAGATAGCTAATAATCGTTGACTTCTACATGATCTTACCACTATATAGTGTATGGACAACTTTGAATATTGACCGTTGGATCAAGACTAGCAAATCCCAACATTTCCATATGTTGGATCTTCTTTTCCTTTCTAGCATCTAGAAGATTCTATTGATAGTCTTCATAAAAATGAATGCTATGCACAAAACTGAAAACAGACTTCTCCATCATTCTAGAATCTTATACCTCGTTTCTCTAGACCATGTTACCAAAATTTTAAAGTTTTAGATAGCTAATAATCGTTGACTTCTACATGATATGCAAAGTACCAGAACGAAATATACACCTGAGAAGATTATTCTACTCCCTCCGATCCAAATTATTGTTCTCAGATTTTTCTAGAATCGGTTGTATCTAGTCATGATACAACCGAATCTAGAAAAATCTGAGAACAATAATTTGGATCAAAGGGGGTAAAATGATGGAGTAGTGTTTTTTGAGGTTTGTGCATTGTATTCATTGTGCTAAATACGTATTATCCATAATATAGTCTAGTAGAGATGCTAGCTAGTAGAATGGAAAGGAAGATCCAACGACTAGCAATGTTGGGATTCACGAGTCTTGATCCAACGATCAATATATTCGAAGTTATTCGTACACTGTATAGCGGTAAGATAAGATAAGATAAACAATAGTATTTTCTAGAGATGATGCTACAATGGAATAGTAGATCCAACGGTTGGCAATGTTGGGATTTGCGAGTTTTGATCCAACCGATCAATATTAAAAGTTATTCGCAAAAAATATAGTAGTAAGATACGATAAGAAAGACTATCAATTGTATCTACTAGATGCTAGAATGGAAAGTAAGATCCAACAGGTTGGCAATGTTGGGATTCGCGAGTCTTGATCCAACGGTCAAAATTATAAGTTATTCGTACACTATAGTGGGGAAAATAATATACTATCCATAGTGTATCTTCTATTTAGATGCTAGCTAGAATGGACTAGTAAAAGGCACGTGCCACACACGTATATATTGCATGAAATGTGATTTAGCAAACATTAATTTGTTATTATTAATCAATAGTCTTGTTAGAGCAAAAAGGCATACATTAAGTCTAATAGTAAAAGGCATGAGCCACACACGTATATACTGTATAAAATGTGATTTAGCAAACATGAAGTTGTTATTATTAACCAATAGTCTTGTTAGAGAAACAAGCCATACATTAAGTATACTAGTAAAAGACATGAGCCGCACATGTATATGCTGAATGAAATGTGATTTAGAAAACATTAATTTTTATTATTAACTAATAGTCCAGTTAGAGAAAAAGGCATACATAAATTCTATTAATAATAACTATCTACACACATTGAGAATACAACATACTGTGCTATGATGTTTTTTTGGGGGGAGGGGGCGTTACATGGTGGAGTATACTCTATGGGTACTGTTCAACACAAATCCAGCTGCTCTGAACCATTGGATCTAACAGTCCAGTCCTCAGGATTGGTGCTACTAACAATAACTATCTACACATATTCAGAATATAGCTTACTCTGCTATGAAATTTAGGAAGGGGGAGGGGGGTTGTTGACATGATGGTTCTAGAACATGGTGGAGTTTGCTCTAGGTACATACTAGATGTTCAACACGAATCTAACTACTCTGAACCATTGGATCTAAGATCCCAACAGTCAGGATTTGTGCTATGGATCCAATTCAAAACTGCTCTATTATAGTAGTAGAAGAAAAGAAGATAACACTATATAGTGTACGATACAAATAACTTTGAACTTTGACCGTTGGATCTGGACTCGTGAATCCCAACATTGCTAATTAATTGTTGGATCTTCTATCCATTCTACTACCTCCATCTAGAAATGTAAGACATTTTAATTCTGTGAAACAGATGTATATAGATGTCTTTTAGTCTATAGGCCGACATCTAGATACATTCGTTTTACAAAGGTAAAATGTCTTATAGTTGTGAACGACGGAGCAACATCTAAAAGATTGTATTGTTAGTCTTCAGCACAATGAACTCTATGCACAAATCTCAAAACACACTTTTCAATAATTCTAGAATCTTCTCTAGAGCATGTGGAGTATTAGGTAGGAGTAGCTAGGTTGATTTCTACATGATACAGTACAAAGTAGAAGAACCAAATATACACCCGATACTTTATGGACGTGGCTCGAAATTAAAATTATTTTTTGAGCTTCACCTATCTCGTGGATGTCCAGACCATATTGGGGGTGACAACTTCACCCGATACACCCGATACTTTATGGACGTTCAACTTTATAGTGGATGTCCAGACCATATTGGGGGTGACAACTGCTTACGGCTGTCTCTTCGATTTCTGCGTCAAGTACTGTATATGAATGGAAATTCTTTTTTTACTCGCGTGGAGACCAGGAGGCCACCTATCACAGACTCGACCTTCTTCCTCCTCCTCTTCATGACTGTAGCTCTTCTCTGCCAGATTGCTTTGCCCGTTTGCATTCCTTTTTGCTGTGCTATTTCACTCGCATGACCGGGAACAAGTCCAGCAACAGAAGGGCTCATGCCGCAACGGCGAAGCTGGCGGAAGAGAAGAAGTCAGCTTGTCATTCTGCCATTATGTTGCTACCGGTACTAGTCGATGCGACGATCAAAGGGTCCTAGTCGAATCCCTCGGCTGCAGGCGTGAGTTCTTCAACTCAAGGTTCTTCGAAGCCGCCACAACCAGGGACAGATACCCTCATGTAAATCTCCGTTCTTGCACAACTTTCCATGTCTTTGACCATTTCTTGATTTCTCGTTACCTAAAAAAAGCACGTCCTTCCTCAATGGTGTTTTTAGGTCGGGTGGTCTTCGAATTCCATCAGCACTCCTGCCTGCAGAATCATCTTCACCGTTGCTGATGGAGACTGATACCTTCAGGTAAATCTCCGTGCTTGGGCAACTTTCCATGTCTTTGAGCGTTTCTTGATTCGCTCATTTCCCTATTAGTACATTTAATCTCAATGTTGTTTTAGGTTGGGCGGAGTTCGCATTCCCGTGGCACTCCTTCCTGCAGAATCATCTTCACCATCACCGATGGAGGCTGATCGGTATAGCCGCAAGGTAAGAAATTATTTGAATTGTGATTCCGTGTCTATCTTCCTTGATAGTTCTCTGGTTACACTTCTGAATTTATGCTCCCTGTTTTTCTAACAAAGTATTGGCTTCGAGATCGAGTTTATGGTGAAAAAGGTGATGGGCGATTTCTACGTCAAGACAGCAGACATAAGCGCCCTCGTCAACCAGTGCACTAGACTTTACTCCAAACTTGTCGCTGGCAAGGTCGGGCTTAGCCTCCTTAGGAATCTCGCCATGGAATACTTGATTGAGCGTGACGAGCTGAAGCGGCGAAACATCGGCATGATGGAGATACTGGGCATAAGCTTCGAACAGATCTAGGACCTCGAGGACTAGAGGGACAAACTCCTGGCCGAGCTAGCAAAGCTGAAGCGTGAAACTGTTGTCGATCTCCATCAATGAGCCGAGACTTGGAAGACCTTAGTTAGTACTCCATCTGTTTTCATATTATAAACCTATTTACATAGCTAAAATAGCTTACAAAAAAGGCTTATATATTATAGAACGGAGGGACTAGTTGATGATCGGATATATAGATTGCAATATTGCGCCAGTAAATTGAAAAACCTTTATTACGAGTATGAATGTATGATTGTGTACTTGCTGGTAAAATATTTGGTTATTTGGTGAATGTGATATGCATCAACATCACCAGCCACAATGTTGCTAGAGCCAATTTCGGGTGTGAATATCTTTCCTACTGTACTATAGTAGTAATTAGTAGTTATTATCGCTTCCGTGCAGAGCGGTAGCTACCTTTCCATCGTTGTCATGCTGCATCTCACCAACTTCACTTGCTCAAAGCCTCCATTCTTCTTTACTCGAAAAAAAGAGCCTCTATTCTTTCGCCATCTTCAGTTTTGGTCCTGCTGATGGGAGTGGCAGCGGTATCCCATTGATGGTGACTTTATATCAGGACCCCAACTTTGTCTTTGTACATCTGCAGTGTAGTATAATCATTGCGCCAATGCTTGTAGGGGAAGGAAGAGGTAACTGTTGGGGATCCCTCCTGAACATATGTACACTCTCCACAATTTATACATTGAAGGGATAACAACTTTTATAGCCATTTAAAAGAGTTTCGGGTGATTTTGTCAAATTAATTTGACCTTTAACTTGATGTGTGCTATTTGGTCGACAATTAGAAAACACTATTTAGTTATTTAGTAGTAGTATATAGATTCTTCCAATTTCTGACTAACTTGTGACATCTATTTTGATACGAAGGGAGTAGGATTATGCGTTAGCTACAGACATGGCCTTTATTCTGCATACTGTCAACCTGGTGGGATAATTCTCTCTTGAGGAGAGAGGCCTACAAATTAAAAGCTAAAACATCTTATATTTTGGAATAGAGGGAGTACATAGGATCTAATAAAGAGGGGAGAGAGGTACATATATGATTAAAAAAATGAGAGTTGCAAGAACAACATGATGAATGAATATTTTATCGATGGTATTCCTGACAATTTGTCACCTTGTTACGGAAAAATGCAACAAATCCATGAAAAATTAAAAAAACGTGTGTATTAGTTTTTATGTGAGAACGACTATGCCCCTTGTGCCCTGGCACACACCCAGAAAATATGTGGTATTTCTTGGACCGACTCAACTGCATTGAGTCCGTCGCAAAAAGAAAAAGGAAACTATAGAAAAAGGAAACGATATCGTGAGACTAGGTCAAAGTTTCTTATCTTATCTTATTACTACTATATAGTGTACAAATAACTTTCAAGGTTGACCGCTGGATGAAGACTGGCAAATCGCAACATATCTAACCTCTGGATCTTTACCATTCTAGCATCTAGAAGATTCAATGGATAGTCTTTAGCACAATGAACGCTATGCTAAAACTTCAAACACAATTCTCTGCCATTCTAGAATCTTCTCTGTCATTTCTCTAAGCATGTTACAATTTGTTTTGAGTATTATTATGTACCAAGAACCAAGTATACACCTCATAATTTATGGATATGATGTGGCTCCAAATTCTTTAATAGTATTTTGAGCTTTACCTATTATGATTTTATAAGTCATGACATCTCTTACTTTTCATCTCATAGCTAGAGATGACATGATAGTCTTTTATTTGAGTCTCACATTTGTTTTTTTGAAATGGGGATACCGCAGCCTATGCACTCAAAGGATGCACAAATCCCTTTTATTAAAAACCTAGTACCGAGTACAGTTTACGGGTCAGATAAGGTTGATACAAACACCAACCATGTGAACAAAGTTAGAGGTCACACAAGAGAAGGCACTATTATTGTGATTCCGAAAGACGATTCCAATGGTACTATTATTGTGACATACAATTCAAATATTGGTGACCAAATTTATGGTCAATTTATTTTCTTTGAGTATGTATTTGTCTAATGAACCGGAATGGAGGTAGTATAAAAAATTCCTAGGCAAATCCTTTGAATCAAACGGACCCTAGAGTAGGAGCGCTTGAAGCAGAGGCCCTGCTCGTGACTGCACATAGCTTTTCGCAGTAGGGATTACATGGAGTCTGCACCTGGGAAAGGCTGTTGGTGCGTTCATACCTCCCATCGCATTTGATGCACTTCCTCTAGCTCGGCTACTGGCTAGTGTAGCAATAATCATAGAGTAGAGATCGCCAATTTTATTGGCGGGTTCATCTTGTTCTAAACTAAGATCACCAAAATTTGAATGACATTGGCGGGTTTTTCTTTCAACTACCTGCCGTGATGCAATTCAAAATTTTCGAACCTACCACCGGTGCCCTTGTGATACATATAAAACACGACATATCCCACATCTCTCACTCGACCTCAGAGCCGAGCATCTCCCACGAATGTGGCCTCGCACCACCATCCCTCCCCACCACCACTGCCTCCTCACCAGGTACCGTTGTGACTGAAGGCACCACTCCCTTGTTTAGCAAGACGGAGTGGCTTCCCCACGCCGACGACCAGCACGCCGGAGCGTGCATAGCGTCACCGGCAAACACGGTACGGTTGCTGCAAAGTCCCATCTGCTTCGCGGACTCCCTGGTCTCTAGCACCAGAGAGATGGGCAAACAACGCACCCCCCGTTCTACCGCACCAACGCAAAGCGTAAACTTGTCTCCTCCCCATATGAATGTTGTTGCACACTTTATGCTTCCTTTCATTATGCACCTTATTACTATAAAAAGTACTTCATCGTTTGTTGTAGTGTACTGCATCTTGATCATATACTCGATCATTACTAAAGTTTGCTAGAGCCTTCATTACCATCGTTATGAAGCTGTTCGGACATCCGTGGAATATCTCCTAAAATGATTCTAGTTGGGGCGTGTAGGTTTATAGATAGCACAGCTAGTATGCGACAACTCTAGCTCATGTCCTAAGCTAAATTAGTATGTCATGGCTCCTTGTTTAGAGTATAACCAGGCAAGCCCTGCTAGTTATGTTATCAGTATTATAGTCAAGCCTGTAGGTTAGTCAATTGTATTGGAACTTTCATGTGTTTTCTTCTCACTCAGGGTTACATATGATTGGAGTAATCATAGCGGAAGTACTGTATTAGAGTTGTGATGGGAATCATTGCTTTTCGAGCCGTCAACCTCTACAAGAACTCCTAATAATTTCTTCTTTTTTCACACGATTCCGTGATAATTCTGAAAAGCTACTTGCTTCCAATGCAGGAAACAGAGTCAGAACAAGGTCTCAGACTCTACTTAATCTAGTTGAAAATGACAACCAGGCCAAAAAAGACAATAATGGAAAACATCAGCATAAAAAGTTTCTTCCTAATCCCGCACCAGTTGGTCCAGTTGCACTAGCGGTTGCAAATAGAAAAATACACATCCCACAGCCGCCTGTAGCCCATCTGGTTATCCGGGAAGAATTTGCAGCAGAACCAATTTCAACAGCAGATTCTCATCAACGAACTGGTTATGATCTCCCAACGACCTTTAGTACTGACAGAGACATATATTGTACTCCCTTGCAAATGAGATTGACACCAAATTTGTCATATGTTCAGAGACTAGTAGTAGCATGCCCTTTTATATGTAATATGTATACACCGATATTTTGATGTAAATTTTTTTAGTTGCACTACGACGAAGATTAACAAGGGGGCTGACGATGGGAAAAAATCTTGAGCAGATGATTGAAATAACTAAATCAAGACTTCCGATCACATCTATAGCAGGATTCAGAAGGCCACTAGATCCACATGAATCTGCTTATATTGCATCGATCACATGAGTTTCCGTGTGAAATGATATACCCATCTTGCCCTCATGGAAACACCACCAAAATACCCCTAAGCATTTTGAAGGTTTACTAAAGAAGTTACATGTAAGTCCTCTGTCTCTCGGACATACTCCATTGCTCTGTCCCTTGTTTTCTTAGCTTGCCGTTTATTATCTATTCTCCTCATTCTTGTCTATAGAGATTTTTCATGTTCGATGAGAATAGCGAGGAAGTAAAGGTTATTCTCAAAAGCATATTCTCTGCATGTTTGCACCAACAGCGCCACAGGCTAAAGAAGCAACACTTCTCTCGAAAGTGTTTTAAGGATGTTACAAGAACGTCTCTAGTGGATCACATGACTGACGATCAGTGGGGTGATCTTCTCCACCACTTCCTTGATCAAAAGAATGAGGTATGCTTTGAGAAGACTGAGACTAGATAACATTGTAAATTTGTATTTATGCATGTGTTTTACAAGTATCATTTTGTAGGCCATCGCTCAAAGGAACTGTTCTAGCCGTAATAAAGTATGAGTACTAAGTCGCACAGGACCCCGCATCATAATTGGGCACCTCTACCAATTGGTAAGGACCTGTTGTTCTAAACTGTATATTTTAAATAAGTATGTAATTGATGTTGTGGAATCTGCATGCATCTTATCTTTTAACCTCTGTTTCCACCATGTGATGCAATTTATTTTTTCCCGTCCAAATGCAGAAGAAGTCTAATGGGGATCAAAAACACAGTTGATTATGCTGGAAAATTTGAGGGATGTTAGACGGATAGATATGGTGTCATTGTAAAGAAAGTTGTTGTAAGTCTTCTCTGCATTTTGTGATGTTGCACTTGCAGTGATTTGTACATATAAGTTTGATATGCAATCTTGCTTGGACTACTTCTCAGTTTTGGTTTCCTTTTCCTTTATAATTTGCAACTAAAGCCAGTTTTAGTTATGAATTGTACAAAAAATTGGCATATGATGCACCTCACAGTGTTTACACAGGGAGCCACATTTTTAGTCTTGTTAGTAAATAACATCAAAAAAGATACACGACAAAAAGATATTTTTACTGAAGTGTATAAGATGCGTTATCGGCACTGCCAATTATAGAAGTTCATGCACATGTTAACCTGTCTGCATGTTTCTTTGTAGTAATTTCACTTCTCTTACACACGTCTATCAACTGAAAACTTTCTAGGCTGAATTGAAAGAGGAGTTGCCAAATCCTAGGAAAGACTATTCAGTAAAAACTCCAAAAGAATGTGTGGATTTATTTTCCAACGTACTACAACGCGGTGATATAGCCAATAATATGTTGCTGTGTAATGCTAGGTTCCCAGCGAGCTCGTCAAATTCTAAGTACAAGTTCAAGTCCAACTCCAAGGCCATTTCTTTGCATATTCAAGTTCTAGAGGAACAACTCCAAGCTGAACAATTGTTATCATCTGCCCTAAGTGTATACAATGAACGTTTGATCACAAAGTTAGAAGAAATTTTAATTCGGCTAGAGCACTCCATAGAAAATAAGGAGAAAGTCATGAAGATGCTCAATATTTGTGGTTGAGCACTAACAACTGAGGTCAGTCCCTTTGTCGTGAAATGGAACGTGAAGCGGAAAGTATTTATTAGTGCACTAGTCTACACTTGTTATGAACTTGAGTTGTTTCCTTGTTGCGACATGTCTTTAATTTGTACAGTGGATGCACCAATATGTACTAGTGTGATACAGTACATTATGTTACAAGTGCTGCTGTCCTGGATCATTGATCATAAGGTTCAGGTTCTCAAAACAATGCCTTAGTCCTTTGTTGCACACCATATGCATACGCGTCATGTGATAAATGGAAATACATTTTTAAATCGGAGCTCAACATTTTCTTTCACGTCTGAATTGACTGATGAACAAATGGAGTACGACCCACAAAAAAAGACCTTATACAATATTTCTATTCTGTTACTTGGAGTAGTCACATTCAAAACCGTACTGGATCCGCAAATCCTCCCGCCGTCCCCCATAATATTTTTGAATCCGAGATCATGGTATCCAATTTTCTACCCCTTCGTCCAAAAAAAGGCTACTTTGAACAAGGTCCTGAATGATCAGTTGATGTGACCAGGCCTTGATTCATGAACAGAGGGAAGTACGGTCTACTAGAAGTTATTACTTGGACTGTCACGAAATTCAAATTCTAAATCGAGAGGCAAAATATCCCGCCTACACGAAATATTTGGGCCCCATGTTTAATCTTTCGTATACTGCGAAATTCCGTTTGACCTATCATAATGATGACCAATGGAGATTGTGAAATTGCTGGGTTGGGTGGTGGGGTTCGCTCGTAATTTTTGTTACTAGTACTATAGCCAAATTCAAAATCTTAATCGAGGGTAAAAACCTACAACCCAAACAATTTCGCAGATGGAGTCAACATTATTTTTTCTATGGGAATATTTTTTTATTTCTAAAAATAGGGAGTAGCGGTTTTTTCAAATTGTTACTTGTACTCTGGCCAAATTCAAAATCTTAGTTGAGCGGCAAAATTTACCAATGTTCTGCGCAATTATGTAATGGATGGTCAGTTGATGTGACTCTCGGCCTTCAATTCCTGACCAGATAGCGTACTAGTCTATAACTATCTTTTTCTATTATTACTTCGCCGCTAGCCAAATTCAAAATCGTAAAATCGAGCGGCAAAATCCAAACCGACTCATATGCATTTCACGCCCCTCTGTTTCAAACATTTTCAGCCAAAATCTCCCACCGATGGAGTGCCATTTTTCTAGTATTACTTGGACTCTTGCCAAATTGAAAATCTCAATTGAGAAAAAAAATCAAACACTGACCTCGAAGCATTTCCCGCTCCACCGTTTCAAAAACTTTGAACAAAATCTTTGACCGGGGAGTACCATTTTATTATTATTATTTGTCCTGTAGCCATATTCAAAATCTCTATCGAGCGGAAAAACACACACCAACCTTGAGAATTTCCCGCCCCACCGTTTCAAAAACTTTGAGGCAAAATATCCCATCGTGGAGTACCATTTTTCTATTACAATATTATTATTTGTCCGGTAGCCAAATTCAAAATCTCAATCAGGCGGCAAATTCACACACCGACCTTGAAGCATTTCCCGCCCCGCCGTTTCAAAAACTTTGAGGCAAAATCTCCCACCATGGAGAATCATTTTTCTATAATTATTATTTGTCAGGTAGCCAAATTCAAAATCTCGGTCTAGCGGCAAAATCACAGACCAACCTTGAAGCATTTCCCGCCCCACCGTTCCAAGAACTTTGAGGCAAAATCTCCCACCAGGGGATTTCCATTTTTCTATTATTAGCCAAAGTCAAAATCTCAATCGACCGGCAAAAACAGAGACCGACTTTGAAGCATGTCGTGCCCCTCCGTTTCAAAAAAATTTGACGTTAAAATTCCTTTTCTACCCATTGTTTCGACCCCCTATGGAACACTAAAGTCGGTAGCTTGGGGGCACGGTCGTAATTATTTTTCTGTTCACCTCCATAGACCCAATTCGTGAAGTTTTTCCATCTGGCCCTCTCAAAATCCCAAGCTTCTGTCCCACGCCCTCACCTCCACAACCACCGCACGCACCGCCCGGCGGCAATTCCACGGCTGCTAGAGCCGCTTCATCGACGGCCACCCCATCGGATCTAGTTCACCGGGTCTCTCTGCCACTCCACCAGACTTGTGGTCTCGCTGACCATGCCTATGGTGTTGTCGACCGCCCACGCTCTGCTTCCCCGCTGCCGAAAGCTACCCAACCATACCGGAGCAGCTTCACTGTTGTCCACCAGACGAGATCTAATTCAACAAGTTCCATGTCCACTTCTCTAGACGAGCTACACGATTGTCGCCGTTGACTGCATCGGCATCGAGCGCCCAAGATCTGCTTCCCCGATGCCAATAGTCACCACAACCGTAGCACCCTCAGTGACTTGGACGTCACTCGCATGCTACCGACGATGCTTAGACGCCTCGCCGACCAAGGTAACCAGATCTCTCACCCGTTTTTGTTTTGCCAGCGGTATATCAGGTTCAAGCATGTCACAGTGAACTGCATTTTTGTAATCATGCTAGTACATACAAGTCACTGGGCATGCATGTTCTTCGTGCTAGTACATACAAGGTCATTAGTAATGTTGGTTTTCATTCGCTGCTCTACAAATATCAAGTAATGCACATGTCTATTATTTTTTCATGCACATGTTCTTATCTTAGCTGCTCCATACACCAGTAAATGTCTGCTATTGTGTAGTTCTTGCAAAATGTAATGTCAGTGGAAAATATTAGTGTGGATTCCCTGCTACATAGTTACTGACTCTATCTGGTTATTCCTAAGCTAAGTTCCTGCTATTTTTCCTACCTGGCATCGTTCTGATATCCTATGGTACCCATTCAAACTCTTTGTACTAGTTCGATTATAATTTTGTTGTTGCCATCTGGTTCTTCAAAAGCTGCAACACTGACTATTTTCGTTTTCTTTGCGTAGAGCTCAAAAAGGCAACACTGAACATGTTGGTTTGCAGAGCCTACAGGTCCACCAGCGATGTCATTATATATTTTCTGTATCTGGTGCTGGATCGTCCTAATCAACGGCATAATTATTCTTTATTGTATAGTTCACTCGTGTTTTCCATTCCTGCTCAACAAGTTCTGGTATAATGCGGTTATAATTTCTATGTGGTGCATTCTTAGCTATGACAGTAACTGCATGCCATTGTGTAGCTCACCGTAAATTCCGAGTCACCCAATGTCTTGCATTCTCGGAGATACCACTGCTTCCATATATATTTGCTGAAATGACCTGGCTAGTTTATACTGAAATTCTAAAAAACACTTTGTTTTTTTCTCATTTCATTATTGGCATACTTGTCTAATGCTTGTTTGTCCTGTTCTATAGGTTCACAAGCCACACCATTATATCTCGTATCTGGTTCTGGTTCGTCCTAGGCAACGACATAACTATCCTCTAATATATAGTTCATTCATGGTTTGCATTCCTGCTCTATAAGTTTGTATTATGCAGTTATAATTCCTATCTGGTTCATTCTTAGCTATCAGTAGTTGGTCTTCTTTGCTGTATTAACTTGTTATTTGTTAGTTTTAGACTCCAATTATTGTTATCGCCACCAAAGAGGGGACTGCAAGATCATATCTCAAGGTGGTTTTCCAATGTACCTGTCACACTCAAAGAGAGATGCAGTTGATGGATTGAGAAAGCAAATTGACGACTCTGCTGTCAACTTGATTCACAACTGAAGTGCTGAATTTTCTTTCCCTTTTGTTCATATTTTGTAATATTTTTAAGAAGTTTGCAGCTGATGTAATATCTAGATAACTCGCATATGCCATGTAGGTACCATAACTGCGCCATCCAGGTCAATCAGGTTTCAGAATTACCGAAACAGTAACGCTAACTGGCCAAAATAGTAACATGACAAAACAGTGACAAACCAAAACAGCAATGGTAACTGGCCAAAACAGTAACAGACCGGAACAGTAACTTGCCGAAATAGTAACAGGCCTAAACAATAACATGCCTAAACAGTAACAGACCAAAACAGTAACAGGACAAAACAGTAAGAAGCCAAACAGTAGCAGGCCAAAACACCAACAGACCAGAACAGTGGCAATCCAGCATAGTAACAGGCCAGAATACTAATAGGCCAGAACAGTAATAGGCCTGAATAGTAACAAGCCAGAACAGCGGCAACCAGCATAGTAACATGCCAGAACAGTAAAGGGCCACAATAGTAACGGACATGAATAGACACGGCCAAAACAGTAACAGGCTAGAACAGTAAATGGCCATAACAGTATCAGACCTTCTCAAAAGTGGGCCATTCGTAGGTGACCCATGACGAGCTGTGAGAACAGTGGCAGGCTGACCGTGGGCTTTAACAGTATCATGCCTACTTGACATAGCCTATTAATGAGCCGCACAATCTTTGAAAAGTGTGGGCTTTTGTAGGCCGAAACAGTAACCGACTTGACATTCGTGGGCCGCAGCTGGCCGCAGCTTTGGGCCCATTTCAAACATTGTCGGACGAAACAGTAATGGGCCATAATCTTATTTGGCTCTCTTGATATGCCGACCCACTTAATTACGAGCAGGCCTTGGCTGGGCCTGGCTTCTACCACAGTTTTTGTGGCCGTTAACGGCGGTAACTGGTCGTTAACGGTGTTTGCCACGTGGCATTTTGCATGACGTCAATAGTCAACGCGGCTGGTGAACACATCTACGACGGAACAAGTTTTTGTGGCTGAAGGGTGTGATGCGCCACGGTCAGGAAAAAATCGTAGTAGATTATTTTGTGACGATCCTTTTACCACGATGGGCATATGTCAATGAAGACTTTTAGCCACGAAAAACGGGCCTTTAACCATGAAAATCGTCCGTTGTAAAAGCCAACTTTTCTTGTAGTGCCTCTTTCTTGTCCCACACAGCATCACGCAGATCCTGAACAAGCTCTTTGTGAAAACCTGTCAGTGGCTTTTCGATCCACAGAAACTTGTCATAGCCAGTTCCCCTCCCTTCATGCGAAGTAGATCAAAGGAAATAAAAAAATAATTACATTACTCTTTCCGGATCCAGGTTACTATTGTACCTACAGTTGGAACTTACACTCTAATGTTGTAGTTGCTGAATTTTCCTGCAGTATTTTCGTATGTCCATGAAATCCACCTCGGCATCTTCTCACCGCACAAACACAGCATATCAGGGTAGTAATCGTAGGGCACCCTCCGGTACCTGATGGGAGCACCGCCTGACGGTGTTGAGCCAAGCCTGATTCCGCCTGAGATGAACTGCATGTGCTACGAGCCATGAGCGAGGAGAGCGAGGGCAGAGGAAAGAGGAGCCTTTGAATGTTAGGGTAGTGGCGCGGTGAAGCATGATTTATCCCAACTTAATAACTCGGGCAGAATCCTACCGTCCACATTCGGCTGATAGGTGGGGTACCTAGCGTGTGGACTTGTCAACCAAACCTCGCGCCTTCGTGGTTCAAAGGCCGTCTCGCGCGCATTGGATGAAATTTTTTGGCACCTTGCCCGCGTACATATCACTAGAAGGCCTGGCCCACACTCTTACTCCCTCCTAGGAACTTGTCATGGCTCGCGCCGGCAGATCCATCCGCTCCACCGCTTCCAGTAGGGCTCGCTGCGGCGGATCCACCCCAAGATCCTACCGTCGCAGTATCAAATGGCCATGGTTTCTTGAGCGGTGCGATGATGCTACGTCTCCGATCTCGGCCCCTCCTACCTATAGAAGGACTGATGTGGCATCGAGCTCGAGAAGGAGGCGCTAGGCGTGATGGGGCTCGGTCCATGCCAACCCTGTTACCTTCATCATTGTCGATTCTGATGTGGCGCACGACGGGGACGAAGCTATGTAGAACGGCATTGTTGCCTCCTTGGCGAAGGACAAGCCACGAGCGGGAGTGGATGTCGTTGGGAAGGGCACGGCGGTGTCACCAATCCAGGTGGACTCCGACGACAGCGTTGTGATGTGGGTTTAGATGTTGTTTAGGATGGTTGCAATTTCGGTTGTGTTTAGTGCGAGTACAATTGTTGTAATGGGTTCGTCGAGCTATATTGAGAAATATGTGCAACAGTAGCGTGTGAGTGCTTACACTTTAGAAATTGTGTTTGTGCCATTTGCATGTTGCATTATCAGCGTAGATTACATGAAAACAATCCAATGAAAATCAGATACAACCATAATATGGGAGTGGCAGGATGGAAGAGAAGTGGGGACAGTGGATTCGAGGGGAAGGAAGAGAAGTAAGGGGGTGTGACACTGGCAGGTGGGCCCACACAACACGTGACACAGACATGCGGGAGTGGTAGCATGCGGTATTGCTAGTCTGTCTAGAGCAAGCATACTTTGCATCATGACAACAGCAAGCTAATTGGACCAATAACTCATCGAATTATTAAGGAGTACTAAAAGACTACAACTAGGGTACATTCGCACAACACGTATGCTCTATGCACCTGAGAAGCATCGCTTAAGTACTACATTTCCCTGTCGGTCTTCTTGATAAAAATGTAGAAATGCATCAGCCTGTTCGTTCCAACACCGACAAGGCACTGAGATGGCACACATAGGATCGACCTTAGGTCCACATACTCCACCTCTCGCGGCGTCGGGCAGCTCGACGCCTTGGCTAGCACAAGAATGCTATCGGACGATGGTGGTTGGGCGTTCGCCCACATGCGCACTGTGTATAGGGGCCAGGCGCACGAGACCGACCTGACGCATACCGCACACACGAAAGTTGGCCCAGCTCTGGTCCCGGAACACCGGCGATGATGGCTAGGATGAAAACAGAGTCGTCCCCCCTGGAAAATTAGTCGGCGGCGTGCCAGGTCATTGAACGACACCTGGTCTTGGAGAAGTTGGGCTTGCCTGTATGAGATCCTAATCACTTCGATCAAGTGCTTCTCTGAAAGGTGGACGACGAGCTCTATCAGCGGGCCGGTGTAGTTGCAGCCTGGCTCCATGCAGGAGCACACGCCATGCGGGCACGCGAGCTCGTGGAGCGGGAGCTCATGGCAGGAGTAACGGAGAAAGCATCTGGGTGGGAGCACACAAGTAGGAACGTCGCTGCGAAGTTGCGCGTGAGGATCTCTAGATTCTTGGGCTGCAGCATCTGCCACATCTAATGTTCGTCGAGAAATCGGATAAAAGATCAGCAGTTAGATCGGCGAATAGCAGGAATATGTAATATAAATTCAAAAGCTTGTAAAATTATTTGTTAGCACGAAGGTAGCGACCCGAGAATCAGCGGCTGTCGTCCGGGCATGGCGCACGAAAGCTGGTGGTGTCATCCAAGCACGGTGACGTGTGGTGGATGAGGGGGCTATGGAGACGTGCTCACTCACGAGCTCTACGATATTACTAGTAGGTTATAGGGGAGTGGAAATAATAATAATATAAGTGAAAATTTAAGTGCGGCCAATCATGTCGCGGAATAGCCTACAAATGGATCACTCTTATGAAGAACCATCTTATTCGTCCTCGTGCCCCAATCGAACGGTCTGCAACAATCGGCAACTAGTTCTTCACGGGGGAGGGTGACTAGAAGATGCGATCTTATGTGGTTTAGTGGAAAAAACACACATGCAATGAGTCTAGTGGATCCATATGTGGTTTGGAAAGAGAACACAGATCCATATGTGGTTCGGCAGCTAGTGTATTCATATGGTTTATGAAAAGAACAGACATGCAACCACTCTAGCTGTGGTTCATGAAAAGAACACAAATGCAATGCCACTAGTGGACTCTTTTTTTGCAGGGGACTCTAGCTGTGGTTTATGAAAAGAACACACATGCAATGAGTCTGGTGGATCCATATGTGGTTTAGGAAAATAACACACATGCAAAGACTCTAGAGCTGGTTTAGGAGAAGAACACACATTGAATGACACTGGTGGACTCTAGCTGTGGTTTATGAAAAGAACACACATGCAATGATTCTCGTGTTGGTTTATAAAAAGAACACACATACAATGACACTGGTGGATCCATGTGGGTTATGAAAAGAACACACATGCAATGACTCTAGTTGATCAATGTGGTTTATGAAAAGAACACACATGTAATGACTCTAGATGTGGTTTATGAAAAGAACAAACATGTAATGACTCTAGTGGACCCATATGTGTTTTTGGAAAAGAACACACATGCAATGATGTAGCATCCCATCTATATATCATTTGTAATGCTACATGTCTAATAATAAAATGCTACTTCCTACATATAATTGTGGCATCATAATTATATCATGCTCATGTCATCATGCCACCTTGCATTTTAGCATCATATAAAACCCTTTTCTTTTGGATCTTGCCTCATATGGATTTATTAATTGTATTTGCCTCTTGATATATTGTATTTGGTTCTTGATAAATGCTTGGTGCCCAAGTTGAGTTGGGGCATATCTTTTATTAACTCCACCACCTTTCTTTGCCACCACCTTATAATTCCACCATCCTATCTACACATGAGCTTTTACATTTCCCTTTGGCATTTAAATCTAGCTCGTATTTGTTGGGGTGGATCCACTTCTTTCTACAAGCTTCCATACATGATACATGTTGTTCTCACAATATTGATTATGGGAAGCCTTATGTCCACTTCTGCATGACATGTGAGTATAAATGTTGCATCTAAGTTTCTATATGGATTTTATTCACTATATGCTCATGTATGGAGCTATATTTGGCTGCAAGTGCTCTAGTGGGAAAATACACACCACCATGGTCATTTATCCTCATACATGTGCATATACTAATTATTTCCATATGTCAAGCAAGCCTCTTCTTTGTATGATTTTAGTCAAACACTTTGGCATGCATGCAAGAATATATGACCATGATTGAAGATAGTTGTTTTCACAACTAGAATTAGTGGCATTTAAGACTTGTGCATGGCCCATGCAAGGCCTCACTTGCCCTTCTATTTTGGTTACCTTTGGAATATTTTTTTTGGGTGGTGTTTGTTTGAACTCAATTGAACAAATGCACCCATTTAAAAACTTCTTATCCACTTGTCTTCCACCTTGCCCTCTTTTAGTGTTTTCCTGTTTGCCAAGTATACATGGGGTATATTTTGTTTTCACAAAATATGATCATGTGCATGAGGCATGCAATATCCTTTCTTCCTTTCACCTCTCTGTCGTTTGGTTCTATTGTTTTCTTCCTTGTCATAGGTTAAACCTTTGGTTTTCTTAGCTACTCTAAAACCTAGCTCATCCATCAAGTGTTTTTCCCTCTCTATTTTCTAGCTAAACCGAGCCTTCTCTCTCTCTTACTCTCTCTCCCTCTCTATCTAACACTAAACCCTAAGCTAGACCTAATCACCTACCACCTCACCATCCCCCTTTTTTTTCTTTTCCTTGGTTCGGTCCAACCCCATTCCCCTTATACCTAGCCACCACCCCACCTTTCTCTCTACCATGTTGTGCCCCTCTAGCCGTAACCCTAGCCGAGCACCCTCCCCTCTCGGTTCCTCTCTCTCCTGCTGCCAAGCCGGTCCTACTCGAGCTACCCTTCCTCTCTGCCTGGCCTAGCTGCAGCCACCACCCCAGGCCCGAGCCTAGCCAAGCACGTGAGGAGGGGGAGGAAAAAGGTGGCCACCACCTTTACCATCCCGAGCCTCCCCACAACATCTCCCCTCCCATCCCTATTTACCTTTCTCTCGTCCCTGGCGTCGCCCCAGATCCACTCTGGGCCTTGCCCTTCCGCAGCCCTTTCCCATCTACCCTGCCGACCCTCTCGTCCATCTCCGTTCACATCTCCGTCGGCATCTTCCCAACCACCAACATATAGAAGGCGGGCATGGTGTGTGGGCTATCGAGGAAGGCCACGAGGACCCCTGCATCGCCCCCGTACACAGCAGTGAGGAGGAGGCGGCCGGTACACGCCACACGCCAACGACGCCGACGCAAACCCTAAGCTGCCGGACTCTAGCTTCCCCGGCGATCCTCTGCGCTCCAGGACGATCCGCCACCATCAACCCTCTCTCGGTGAGCTCCTGAGATCCCCAGACATCCTCACGCCCATCGTTGCTTCCTGTAAGCGCCGCCCTTTTCGTCGAGCACCCTCGGCGCGCCGCGCTCGCGTTCACCATCTTCTCGTTGCGCTGTAGATACCTCATCTAGTCGCGCCGTCGAATCCCATCAAGCATCCGAGCCCGTCCCAGCGGTAGCAGCCGCCACGCGCGCTAGGTCGCGGGATCGATTCCTCCCGATGCGCCGGTGTTGATTTCTTCAGTTTCGTCAGAGACGGATGGAAGAAAAACAGTAGCGCGGTTCTTTTCTGTTTAGCCCCCTACCTTTTTGGTGTGAGCAACCCGCGGTCCAGCTCGGGCCCGCCTGTCTGTCTCTGTGGTCCTTTTACAAAACGGTACCGCTGTTTTTTGATTTCTTCAACCCGCAGCCCCTGGATCCGCCACGTGTCGAGCCCCCGCTGGCGCGCACGCGTGGTGGCCCTGTAGCCCTTGTGGCCCAGCTGACAGCTGCTGTGGCTGGCTGAACGCGCGGTGAGAAAAGGCGCTGCTGCGCATTGGTTTCGCCAGCTAAGCGTGGCCCACCCGTCAGAGGTTGTGGCTAGCTGCCTCTATGTGCAAAAAGTCCTGTGATCTTTTTCTATTAATAAAAATAATTCCAGAAATTGTTTAATCTGTCTTAAATCTAGAAAATAATAACTTTTATTTGACAAATCAAAATAATACAAATGATATATGTTTTTGAATTAGAAAAATGTGAGGAGTTCAAATCTGCCATCCAAAATAATGTTTGACTAATTTTAAATTTCGAAATTGTTTAATTGCGATAAAAATGCCTCTTCTTAATTAATTAATAACATTAATTCTATAACTCCAAATCTGACAAATAATATATCTAAATCGATCAGCGCGACGAGCCTATTCTAACTATGCATTCCATGTACTGAATTGAAGCATGCATCATGTCATTATTAAAAATCAGAAATTTTTATTGCAATAAAACTTGACTAAAACTTAATAAAATGCTTTATTCTTCACCCTACACCTCACCCATGCCATGCTACTTATTGCCATGTAAATTGTACATAATTCATCATGGCATGCCTGTTTGCTTGTCGCATTTTATTTATATGCTTGTGCACTTTATTTATGTTGGCCCTTGTTTGTTTGGTTCTTCTTTCGAATAGATGCCGAGCAGGGGAAATATCAAGAATCCCAGGAGTACTACCCAGATTCGTCTCTCGCTTCAACTGAGCTGCCAGGCAAGCACTAACACATGCTTGTATACATATAGTACCTATTGTCTCTATCTTATTCTTGCACCATTGAGTCGCAATTGCATTAAATTGAATCCCAAGTACTGCATAGCCTTTATTTTTATACCCCACCGAAGCTTGTTCCTCCATCCTATGGGCCATTACTACAGGAGTTGTTTGAGCCATGCGAGTCGTAGAACAACATGTGTAGGGTATGTGAGTGTCTGATGGATAACGAGGTACCTAAACAACTTAACCTGAGTAGTAATGGGATAACTAATGAAAGCGACACCAGTGAGCAATATCTGCTATTTGGTTTTTTTCATGCTCACTTGTGTCCCGTAGGACCCCAAGTACTTGATTCCTGTTTCTTGACTATCCGCATTATCCACATCCGGGAGGCCTTGTGGACCCCCCTGAGCCAGAGCTTGATTCATTTCTATTTCTTGGGGCCACAAACTAGTTTGGGGATTTATTTTTACTATCATGTACGTAGGCCATGTTTTACCGCTTTATTTAAGATTGTGTAGGAAGCACCTGTACTGTTTTGGATCGCGCCATGTTTTCGCGGTATCGACAAGCCCAGTCATACTTTCGGGTTTCCAGTTGTTTTCAGCCGTCGTCGCAAACCCTGGGTTTGTTCTGGAGCCAGCCAACTTCGTTGCGGGTAGCTTAGTGGGGTGGCCCCCTGAAATATTTTATGAATCCTATGATCGCTTTGTCGTGAATGCCTCTTTGGGTTTTGAGTTGGTTTTTCCGAGGTTGACCGAGTGTGTGTTGCTATTTGTGCATCCCTGCAGGGTAAATCTTTCTGAAAGCCGTGTCCGTGGTTATGGACGACTTGGAGCATAGTTTCTCGATCATAGACAAGTATAACTAAAGTACCGCTTTTAATTTGACTAAATACCTGACTAGTAAATAGTGCAATACTCATGGAATGGTTAATAAAACCGCCAACGGATGGGATGTTCGTCTGCTTTCTCGTTGGTAAGCGAGAAGGAGGCTGGATCTGTTACTTTATACTGTTATAATTATTGTTTCTATTTAACGGACATCCGTCTATCTTTGGTTAGGCGGGTGGTTAGCGAGTATCTATAGACTTGTTAGTTATTATCTTTTGCTGCAATTGCGTCACCCCAGGTATATGTCCCCTTTAGAGGCATAAAGACTTGCTGAGTACCCCTAGGGTCTCACACGATAAATTGTTCGATTCAGATGAACAGGTGTACTCGCAAGATGGTTACTGGGTGGAGGAGACATATGATGTTGGCAACGATCACTTGGTGTAGAGATTCCGGGGATGGGGATCCGCGAGATCTGTGGGCGGGATGTGCTTACTTATGTGGCATCTTATGCCGATTTGCTTCTTATCCGTACTCGGATCTTGTTTCCCGCTTCCGCTTGATACTCTGATGTTTGATGTATGAGGAGCTATCCTACACTATTATCTCTATCTAGGATATTTGGATCTTGCCGTATGGCGTTGCAATATTTCTATTTCTTTTAGATGGTATGACTCTAAGAACTGTTGTATTGTAGCTTTCATACATACTCACTTGTGTATGTATTTGATCTCTTCGCCCGTTGCCTATGCCGCTCGCTCTTGTCCCGATGTTCTGGAAGTGGTTAGGACGGCCGACGGGTCTACACGTGGGTGGCCCCTGGGCCCCCGCTGTACTATTTTAACCACTTCTGGTTCATCCAGGCTTGAACTTAGAGCGTACGGTCCGAGGTTGTTACAAATGACACTGGTGGACTCTAGCTGTGGTTCATGAAAATAACACACATGCAATAACACTGGTGCACTCTAGATGTGTTTTATGAAAAGAACACACATGCAATAAGTCTGGTGGATCCATATGTGGTTTAGGAAAAGAACAGACATGCAATGATTATAGTGTTGGTTTAGGAGAAGAACACACATGTAATGACACTAGTGGACTCTAGCTGTGGTTTATGAAAAGAACACACATGCAATGACACTGGTGGACTCTAGCTGTTGTTTGTGGAAAGAACACACATGTAATGCCACTAGTGGACTCTTTTTTTGCGGGGGACTCTAGCTGTGGTTTATGAAAAGAACACACATGCAATGAGGCTGGTGGATCCATATGTGGTTTAGGAAAAGAACACACATGCAAAGACTCTAGTGTTGGTTTAGGAGAAGAACACACATGCAATGACACTGGTGGACTCTAGCTATGGTTTATGAAAAGAACTAATACATTGCAAATGTATCTATAATTTTTGATGTTCCATGCTTGGTTTTATTGACTTTCTTGTGTTTTGTTCCAATTTTGGAGTACTTTTCATATGATTTCTTGGACTAACCTATTAACAAGAGTCACAGTGCCAGCTGCCTGTTTTCTGCTGTTTTTGGTTGTAGGAAAGTCAGAAAATGAATATTCTCGGAATTAGACGGGACAAAAGCCAAAGTGCCTATTTTTCCGGAAGTCATCAGATGCCAGAATACGAGACGGAGAGGGGCCAGGGGGCCACCACACCACCTGGCCCCGCGGCCGAGCCTGGCTGTGCCAGTGGGTGGTGTGGCCACCTCCGGCACCCCCTGGGCCTCCCCTTTCTCCTATAAGATGCCCTCGGGACGAAAACCCTAAGGGCCCGATCAAAAATCCACGAAAGAGTTTGTTGCCGCCATCATCTCCATCCCTATATCGGGAGGGATCTGAAGCTCTTCCCGGCACCCTGCCAGAGAGGGGAATCACCCTGGAGGCCTTCTTCATCACCATGCAAGCCTCCAGTGTGATGCGTGAGTAGTTCATCCTTGGACTACGGATCCATGTAGTAGCTAGATGGCTGGTTCTCCTCCTTTGTGCTTTCATGTCTAGATCTTGTGAGCTCCGTTCATGATCAAGATCATCTATTTGTAATCATACATGTTGTGTTTGCGGCGATCCGATGGATATTGAGATGCTATTTCAGATTGATTATTGATTCTATCATGTCTTTGTTATTTGTGATCTTGCATGCTTTCCATTGTTAGTAGCTATCTTGGCCAAGTAGATGCTAGCAACTCCAAGAGTTAGTATTTATGCTCGATAGTGGGTTCATGCCTCAGGTAATCTGGGGAAGTGACAGAAATCTCTAAGGTACTAGATGTGTTGTTGCTACTAGGGAGAAAACAACAATAATTTGTTCATAGAACAATCGTATTGTTTACTTTACACGCAGTTCGTAAAGCAATAATCTGTTGCTTGCAACTTAATACTGGAGGGAGTTCGGATGATAACCTGAAGGAGGATTATTGGTCATAGATCCAGTTGGATGGCGGTCTATTTATTATGTTGTAATTGCCAATCAAGTTCCAAAGGAGTCAAGATGATTAGTATATGCATGTATTACTTTATCGATGTTTGTCAATTGCCCCGCTGTAATTTGTTCACCCAGCATGTTATCTATCTTAAGGAGAGCCACCTCTAGTGAACTATGGATCCCGGTCCTTGTCTTTTACATATAATCTATAAACTTTTACTTCTTTGTTTTTACTTTTTGCAAACTTTACTTCTTTCCATTCGATACGTTTAATCCTTTGATTTCCACAAAACACGGTGAGATTGATAACCTCATCGCAAGTTGGGGACAAAGTTCTGTGGTTGTGTTGTGCAGGTCTCCACGTTGCTACTAGCACCGGTAGTGCGCCCTGCCAAGGCTCAGCTAGCAAGACCTTTGGGATGTTTCCTTGCTCCTACTGGTTCGATTAAACCTTGGACTCATACTGAGGGAAACTTGCTGATGTGCTCATCATACCTTCCTCTTGGGGTTCCCAACGAGCTCTACATCAACACTGCTCCAGCTTTTTTATGGCGCCATACACAGAGCCATCAAAGA